>JAUCMT010000154.1:2362172-2402832 GCA_032357475.1 Enteromius thamalakanensis | reverse complement strand
CACTAATATTGGCACCCTTGGTAAATCTGAGCAAAGGTGGCTGTGAAAATAAATCTGCATTGTTTATTCTTTTGATCTTTCATTAAAAAAAATTCACACAATTCTAATCTATCACTGGAGTAAAACAATCGAAAAGACAGAGAAATTCTTGTGATAAATTAAATGTTTTTCTCAAATACTTGTTGATCTTAATTATTGGCACCCCTAGATTTTTTCTTTTATGAGTAAAACATCTCTGAAATATATTCCCATTCATATTCACAATTTTGAGCACTCAGGGGTGATATTTTCCTGCCATGGTTTCTTGTTTCCCTTAATCATCAATGAGGAAAAACAAATACTATATTTATGATGTGCAGCTAAAGATAACTGAGCTTCACCAATTGCTGAAGTGGCTTTAAGATTTTCCATTTCCACCATCAGGGAAAAAATTAAGAATTTCCAATCAACATAAAATGTTAGGAAGCTGCCTGGAAGAGAACGTGTGTCTCTGTGCTCCTAATACACGGAGAGGAGTAGAGTTTGAGTGGATAAAGACTCTTCAAGGATCACAGCTGAAGAATTGCAGAGAATAGTTGAGTCTCAGGGTCAAAAAACCTTTGAAAAAATACATCAGCGCATGTTGTTTGGGAGGGTTTAAGAGAATTTCTCCTTGCTCATCCAAAAACAATCTCCAGCATGTTCAGTTGTCAGACAGGACTGGAACTACAGATGGAACTGGCTTCTGTGATCAGATGAAGCTAAAAGTATTATATTTTGTTGGAACATTAACGGGAATCAACACCACAAATTTAAAAAACATGGATTTTATTAAGCAAATATGATGCTGCTATTTGATTTGTGAACAACGGATGGTGGTGAAATATGACCTGGACTTAGATTTTCCTAACAAGGAAATGTGCTAGAATTAAATGATAATGTGAGATGTGTGTAATGGATTAAGTCAGTAAAGTACAGAACACTGTGAACCAGGAAATATTCTTCATGTTATCTCGACTCAGATCTGACTTATGTGTGCTTATGTTTCAGGTGGGGTATGTGTATGGTATGTGAGTGTTTACCATGGTACAGAAGAAACTCTGGCTTCTGAATGTCACCGTCGCAGCCGCCCTCTCTTCACTGCGTAAGTACTTCATACCTTCTCCTGCTAACATCAAATATGCAAATGTCATTGCATTAGAGCAGGTATCTGCACCTGCGTGTCTCAGACGCTGCTCTTCACTAGCTGAAAAAATGATTGCACAATTACTTGAAGTATATCATGTTATGACTTCAAAACAATATTAAAAACTGTGTTTTAGCGTCAAACAGTGGACGTTTCTCTTTGAAACGTGCAGTAAGGTGCGTAAAAACAGTGTTGCACAAAAATAGATATTTTTATATAAAAAGATATTTTTTATTAATGTTTTTATATTAATATAATTACATTTTTCATATTTTCATTTATTTTTTATTAATATTTGTTTTATTTACCTATAATCTAATTTAGTACATCAGCAAGCTATATTTTGCAATATCTTATTGCAAAACATGTAAAAAAAACAAAACAGATTTTTGACACATAGGTGTTGTCATTTCTTATATGATTAAAAAAATAACTTTGTTGAACAGTGATTAAAAAAGTGACCAACAGTTTGTCTACTTGTTAAAGTAGGACACAGCATATTCTGCTCAACTGTAAATAAATGCTTTTTTGGCTCTTTTTTTCCCAGGCCTTTTCCATTCTTTATTCACACCGTCTGTTATCCATCCTTTTGTGTCTGTTTTTTCTCTCTCCATGAGTCCTCTACTGGTGTTTGTAGACATAACCATAATATCATAGCACACCAGGGGTTTAGTTCAGCCTGTTTACTCACAGAACACGCTTGGTGCAGGGAGGTTAATTCCTGTTTGTTAATGAACAGACGGCCTTCTATGTTCCTTATGGCACACAACCTATCCTGGGACAAGCCAGAGAGCGTTTGTGATGTTGGAGCTGGTGTTTAGGAGCAAAGACCCCAAACGTTTAGGGGGAAAGGGGATCAAATCCTCTCTGTAAAAAAATGAAATCTGCAAATCCGGATTTAGATCGGTCTGGGATTTAGATTTCCCTGCTCTGGAGGCATGGGGTGTGGGAGTCTTAGGGGTGGCTGGCCATGTGTGCGCCTCGGGGGGTCTCGGGGCAGAGGGAGGGTGGGGAGGCTGTGGCTCTGTCAGCGAGCGTCGTTTTTGAGAGATTACCCCAAATCGCAGACGAGACGCATGGGGCTGCTTTGGTACAAGGGGCGTAACACTGCCCAATGGGCTTGCAACTTGAATTCGAGTTCTCTCAGCTTAGTGTGGAAATCCTCACTAACAGTAAATTTATTGTATAGTACATGATAATTTATTACTGTATTAAGGTAAAAAAAAGCATATTTTCGTATTCATTGTCTTATCAAGATTTTGTTTACATAATATATAATGAGTTGATAGTAATTAGTGCTGTTAAATGATTAATCACCATTATTCACATCCAAAATAAACAATTTTATTTAATATATATATATATAATCAAGTATATATAAATACACACACATGCAGTACACATATACGAAATATATACGAAATGTATATTATGTGTATCTATATATTTTATATTATATGTAAATGTATTTAATATATAAATAACTTATTTTTCTTATATAAATACTCACAGTACACACTCATTTTTTGAATGTGAGTAATCAGCAATAATAATATAATATTTTTGTTTTCTATTTATATAAAGTACTAGTTTCTTTATACATTAAAATTTTTGACATTTTATTTTGTGGTGTAACATCAGCCTGTTTTTCTTTTGTAAGAATTACCCTAATGAGGCTTCTTTTGTCTGTCCTTTTGAGGACTGCTGGGAGAGAAAGTGTCACAGACCGAGAGGTCTGTCATATTAACATGCTGTATGTTAATTTACATGCATGTCATCTCCTCGCCACCCTGCCCCCCTTAATCTGCATTCGTCCCCATTTAGTGTGTTTTTGTGACATCACCATCCCGCTTTTCTTTTGTGCCTTGTTTTTCTCAGTCACATACTCATTTTCCATTTCACATTCTCTTCTGACTCTTGTTCCTGTCTGCATCCCATCATGCCTCTCATGCTTTCTCCAGGACATTAGAACTGCTTTTATCATTAAGTACACTGTGTACAGGAAGTACTTTCCTCCAATGACAAATATTGGTGTTTTATACCCTGTGGATTTGATCTGTGCACTGCGAGTGCAAACAGAAAACACATGTCAGATGACAAAGTGCAGTGTGCTTGTTATTTGTTCCTCGTGTTGTATTGTTCTTCTGCCGATTATATTAAGAGCTAAATTAATTTACCTTAATTGCATTACTTTATCAAAATAAGTGCCTTGTCATGTGACTGCAGTAGCTTTTGTGAAAGACCAAAATATTTGTTACCAGCTTTGCTGACAAGTTTAACATGCCTATGCTTTTTTACTATATTGACCAGCTCAAACCTACTACTGACCAGCACTAACCAACAAAAATCCATCAAAACCATAAATAACCAGCATAAATCACTCTAGACCAGAGCTAGCCAGCAGAAATCCATCTGAATAAATCAAAATAAATCAGCCTGAACAAGCTCAAAATCATCTTAACCAAACCTAAATCTAAATAAATCCATCCGGATGAGCTCAAAAACACTGCACATCTGTATAAATCAGTCTAGATCAACATTAACCAGCGGAAATCCAACTCTAAACCACATTAAATCAATCTGGCCCAGTCCAAAACCAGCAAAAAAACATCTACACCAGCACTAACCTGCACACATAGCTTTAAGCTGACACAAAGCAGCTGAAATACCACAATAAATCAGTCTGGACAGCTCTTAACCAACATAAATCAGTCTGGAGGAGCACAAAACCAACACTTACCAGTATAAATCAGTCTAGGCCATACATTTATCTGAACCGGCTTTAAAACAGATTAAATGTGAACCAGGTCAAAACTACAGCTAACCAGAATTCATCAGCCTAAACCAGCAGAAATGCCATCTGGAAACAATCTAAGCCAGAAGAAAATCAGTCTGGATTGTCTCAAAACCATCGCTAACCAGCATAAATCATCCTAGATGGGCTCCAAACCATTGCTATCCAGCAAAAAACAGTCTAGACCAGCACTAACCCACATGCATACATCTGACCTAGCTCTAAACCAACATAAATCAGCCTGGAACAGCTAACCTAGACCAGCATTAATTCACATATATCCATCTGAACTAGCATGCACTAGCAAACCAACATGGATTACTCTAGAACATAAATCATTCTAGATCAGGGCTGACTAACATAAATCAGCATATAGACCTGCGCTAACAATATTTTGTAGTAGCAAGGACACACATGCTGGTCTAAAAGGGCCTTTCCAGCGGGGTAGTAATAGTCTGGCTGACATGTGCTTGTTGTTCAGGTCTTTCTCTGAGCGCTGAGCCGGTGGTCCAGGGAAGACTCGGGGGTTTTGCTGAGCTGGGCTGCAGTCTAACACCTCCATCAGAAGGGGCCACTACTCCAAATCTGTTTCCCTTACATGTGGTGGAGTGGGTCCGGCTGGGATACAACGTCCCCATCCTCATCAAATTTGGAGGCTACACCCCACGAGTGCATCCCAACTACAGAGGTGAGCATCACCGCAGACTTTAGTCCTGCAAGAGAGACATAGGAAGTGATGCGGCTGGTAGACTTTTAGTGTCAAATAGTGCTGAACGATTTGTGCGTGCCACTTCTCTAATAAACTTTTGGGAATTGTAATGTTTTTTTTTTTTGTTTTTTTTTTTTTTAACCTTCAGGTTTGCTGAACTTTTTTAGGACTTTAGGACAAACCAAAAGTTTTTTTTTCTGCGGCTGTATATTAATTTGACTATGTAATAGTAATAATAATAATAATAAGAAGAAGAAGAAGAATTTTTATATGATATACAATATTATTAATTATACAGTAATAATAATGGTAATAATAATAATAAATAACAACAATAATAACCACAGCAAAAAATTGTTGTTGTTGTTGTATAATAATAATAATAATTGTTATTATTATTATTATTATTATTATTATTATTATTTAACAACTACAACAATAATACTTATTAGTATTTTTAAGAACAATAATAATTATTGTCATTAATTAATAATATAATCTTATTATAAGTATTAATTTATTATTATTAATTTTTTTTATAATCATCATTATTATTATTATTATCATTACAAAATAAAAATACTTTACAAAATAAGATAATACAAAATTAAATAATACAAATTAAGAGATAGTAATATTTTAAAAATATTTAATATATTAATAATATAAAATAATATATTTTAATATAAAAAAAAAAAAAACGGTACTTAAAAATTACCAAAAAATAAATAAATATCATAAAATGATACAGGTATAAATGACATGGCTGAAAAATTAATGATTGTTTTTTATTTGGTTGAATTATATTTATATTGGAGTCACCTGCTGAAAAAACTTCATTTTCCGGGCTGCTTCTCAGATGCAGCTGGATTTTTAATGCTTGGTTGCTGAAAGCTGTCTAAAGGTTTATTGCTATTGTTAAGAGAAACTGTAGGGTGCTTTAAACGCAGTCCTGTGTTTTACAATGACTTGTTTAGACTGGGGGCCACAGACTTCGTCCACTCAATAGCCCACGATGGTGCCTGTTGTTGTTTCTCCAAAAGGTGCCGACGCATGGCCTGCAAAAGGCTGATTTCTCAGCCAATTCACCAAGAGTTTCCTCTTTGAACAACTTTGAAGGCTGTTTGGGTGCTTACTCGTTCCCGGAGAGGTGCTTGGCGGTGTAAATACAGCCGTTTGCCCCGGTGCAGCTGAAGGAGGGGTCGTGCTCTGGAATTTATTGAAGGGGGAGGGGCATTGTGTTGTTAAACGAATATCCCCATATAAATGACCCACCCAAACAAGTGCCCTGTAATTATGTAGAGTGTGCGTCTGCGATTGCTCGAGATGCTAGAGGGAGAAGAGAGAAGGGGCGCAGGCAGTAATGAATGCAGAGAGAAAGGGGTGGACGGGGAGGAGGGGTGCGCAGACGTTATGGCCCGTGGGGGTCGTGGGTATTGAGCGGGACCCTGGATTAACAACACTGGGGTTAAACTGCAGCGGGCCGCGTGTCTCCAGCGGGATTCAGTGGGTTTAACTCAGTAAGAGAGAAAATTGTTTTTCAGCCGGACTGCTTTAAGAATGGACAGAAGGTGTGAGAATGATAGATTATACGGTTACTGTCACTGTGTCAGTGTGCAAGACACAATCAACTCTCTCCTGCAATAACTCCAATAACAAAACCCATGTATAACTGTGGACAGTGGAGTAATGTTATGTTAAAAGTAATGAAAGTAATTTTATTATTGGTTCTTTCATTTTAATATTTATATATATAGTGTTGCCAAACGATCAATTAATTTAATATATAATATATAATTAATATATTATTCACTGCATATATTTGTTATGTACACATGCGTGCAGGTATTTAAGAAAAATTTAATGTTTATTTATAAAATATATTTTTTATATATATATACTGTATACAGTGCCCTCCACTAATATTGGCACCCTTGGTAAATCTGAGCAAAGGTGGCTGTGAAAATAAATCTGCATTGTTTATCCTTTTTGTGTTTGATGATAAAAAGCTCATTTTCTAGTTCCATCTGTAGTTCCAGTCCTGTCTGACAACTGAACATGTTGGAGATTGTTTTTAGATGAACAACATGTTCTGATATAGGAGCTGTTTGACTATTTTTTTAAAGGTTTTCTGACCCTGAGACTCAACTATTTTCTGTAATTCTCCAGCTCTGGTTCTTGAAGAGTTTTTATCCACTCAAACTCTACTCATCTCCGTGTATTAGGAGGATAGAGACACACGTCCTCTTCCAGGCAGCTTCCTAACATTTTATGTTGATTGAAAATTCTTAATTATTTCCCTGATGGTGGAAATGAACATTCCCGCTGCTCTAGCTCTTTTCTCAAAGCCACTTCACTGATTCATAAAGCTCAATTATCTTTTGCAGCATACAAGAAATATATTCTTTGTTTTTCTTATTGTGTAGATAATTAAGGGATTTTGGGCTTTGTTTTCCTTCCTATATATATTTCTGTGAAACAGGAAGCCAGGGCTGGATATTTTCATGTTCATAATCACCCTGGAGGGCTCAAAATTCTAATTATGAATGGGAATAAACTTTAGAGATATTTTACTAATAATAAATTCTTGGGGTGCCAATAATTGTGGCCAACTTTATTTTATTAAATATATTAAATGTATTTAAATTATTTATATCATTTATTAGTTTAAAAATAATTCTAATACAATTTCTATTTTTATTAATATTCATGTTTTTAACTTTTTATTATTATTATTATTTTCTTAATATTCTTAGTGTTCTATATATTCCAAGTTTCAGACGTTTTGTAAGAGCAGCCACCAGGTCTCATTAACATCAGTTTTGATGTGGTCTGGGTTTGTTTCACTTGGATAGGTTTTGATAGTAGATCAAATGGAAATTTCCCTGTTTTCCCAAAGGGATGAGCTGTGACTGTCAGGAGGAGCATGTGTTTCTCAGATGAGCCCCTTTGTGTCTTGACCTCACGCTGTGGTGCCTATCAGCACCCCGGAGGAAACTAATGCAAAATCAATTAAGATTTGTCCTGTGGTGTTTAGATAGAGAGTCACGGATCAAAGAAAGATCTGGGAAAAGGAAGAAATTGTGGAAAAAGCAGATTACATCCTGAGAGAACAAACACTGACGAAAACATAGTCAATAATGAGTAAGGAACATCATTGAAAGGACGAAAACGCTGCTTCTTTCCTCTCTCTCTAAGCAGCATCTGTGTTTAATTTTGATCTTATTTCTGGCAACAGATGAGGCATCTTACGGCTTTGAATCTGGTGTATTTCCCCTCTCAAATTAAAGACTGAAGGATGTAACGTTCCCAGACCGCACCGCTAAACCTCACACCGCGAATGACAAGATAAAACCTAACCTGCTCACGTACAGTATAGTTCTGCTTCAAACTGGATCAAAACTATCCTGCTTTTCCAGACCATCCTTGAAAAAAAGCAGAGAACCTATTTTTACTTAGAAATGAAAAGTTAGTTTCACAATTACAGAGAAATTTTAAAATAACACAGTGAATGTGTTTATGCACTTTTAAGGTGCAAAAAACACATTATTTGCCACATACTGTACATTTTGCCCCGCCTCCTGAAATGGGTAAATTTGTACTAGGGGTGTACAGCTCTGTCGGACGTGGCCTGGGCTCAGACAGAAAAATGCGACACGATTCGCGCTCTATTACCTATGATGACAGCTGAAATAAAACAATAGATAGAGCTGCGACTGTCTGCTAGTATTGTGCAACACGCATCCAATTCAGTTCATGAATGATTACATGATATAACTTTTTTTAATACTGTATCCTAAGCTGTGGATAATTAAGCTATATTACCATATGCTGAAGTATTTTTTGGAGTGTTAAAGAATAAAAGAAAAAATAACACGAACCGTACATAACCGAAAACCGTGATGAACCCCTAATTTGTACAAAGCTCATTGTTCTAAAAAAGCGAGGTATGCTCTGATTGACCAGCTAACCAGTGCACTGTCATTGGCCGAATACCACAAACTCTGCCTTCGTTCTTCGCTACGCCACAAAGTGGGGCGTGTGTTCATAACACTGCCTAAATGTTCACACAAAGAAAGAAGGCGGAGCTTGTTTAAACGAGCTGTTTTAGGGGCGTGTACAAGTCATAACTTTCATAAAGAATATATCTTTGGTTTTGAGACTTTACGGATCTTCTTTATGCACCAAGAGCTTGTAACACTCTAAAGAGAAAAAAACATCTTAAATCACATCATATGACCCCTTTAACTTGTTTTAGTGATGGTAGTGTATAATGACGAGAATTAAACTATTTATTTATCAAATGCAGAGACTGTAGTCAATACGATGATAATCACTAGAAATCAGGTGTCCCTTGACAATCTCCAATCTGTCTCCAATCTGTGGTAAGATATTTGCTGAATTTCAGATTAGCGTGAGAGCTAATTGCATTCTTGGGTCGTTAGACCACTTTGATCAGGACTTGGTTTGGCTCGAGCTGGGATGGCATCATGCTGACAGCTGTGGCTCATTGCCCTCAAAACCCTCACGAAGTGAAGCAAGACCATCCTCGACTTATTTTAGTACTTTCTCCATCCCCATCTGCCTAAACAAAAGCTCTTGCAGTCTTATTTGTTTTCTAACTTCTTGTTTTCTTGATTCTTTTTATTTATTATATTAAAAAACCTAACAGCATTAGGCTAACTCAGACTTGCATACAGTTTTATTTCTTTTGTTGATTCAGATTGCTTCGATTGTCTTCATTTGTAAGTCGATTTGGATAAAAGCTTCTGCTAAATGACTAAATATAAATGCTTTAGTCGAGGCACGTGAGAAGAATCAGTCAATGTTTCCATGACAGAGAAGTTGTGTAACATAAACTTGGCCATAAAAATACCAGAATAACTCATGCACATTAGCTAAATGGGTTTTTAAGTAGAATGGTTGTTCCCGTCTATAATTATTACACAAACCTAAATGGTGTTCATGACGCTTTGTGGTTGCCAGGTTGGTCTGGGTTATAGATACTTGGTTTGTTACTGGTCCAAGAGTCCACCGTTAAGTTTCTGCTCATTATTTCCAGCTGAATATTCTATATGTCAGTTTCTGCAGGTTTAATATGTAGTGAATGCTGTTTCGTGTTGGATCTGCAGAGTTCAGCGTGCGTGGTGTGTGGATCTTGAACACTCGGCCTGTGCTGTCAGGAGGTGTTAGTCTAAGAAGAGTTGATCAAATGTGCCCTCACTTCTTGCCTCATGAGGAAATTAGAGAAAGACCCCCCTGAGGGAGAGCCCTAAGATAAAAACCACAAGATGCTGGGCAGCATGCTGCTATTGTGGGATTCTTTTTCTCTTCTCCTTAGACACTTTCACTCTTCTCAAAGAGAACTCGGAGCTATTTGGGATCCGAAGGAGTCCTAAATTAAACGTTTTAAATGCAGTTTCTGGGTAGGAGTACAAAATGCAAGAGCATGTGTGTCCTCAGTGATCTTAAAGGGGTAGATAAATTCAGTCAGTATCATGTTAATGCTTATTTGCGTTTAAACCAAGAATGTTTACGATCCAGGACCTTTTATGTGCATGCAGATAAGCACCATAAAAAATAAAATAACATATAGCATAAAATAAATAATAATAAAAAATAAATATAAATATAAAAATATTAATATAAAAAAAAATATACTAAAAATACTAGTACCACTAATTTTCTTCCAGGACATTATCCTGTAGTTTATGGACATTTCTGTTAACCTTAAAACTCAAAATAAATATAATGTATGTTTTTAAAATAAAATAATTTTTCCCGTTTTATTTTTTTCTTTGGTTTAGTGATGGTGCAAAAAAAGGAAGTTGGCGTAATGTAACGTACATAATTTGGGTAAATTATGCCTGACTCTTAGAAAGCTCTTAGAAAGACAAAAGCAGTTCCTGGATCTACTTTATATGACATGCAGTGGTCAGTTTCCTCATTCAGCACATCTCCTCCCCCAACTCTATTCACCGATCAACTCTTTCATCACCACATCTATTCAAAGGCAAAGTCACGTTACCTTTGCTTGACCTTTGGTTTACACTGGTTTTGGTTTCGCATTTCTTGCATTCCTCAACTGAAGTCTGGGTAACTTTAAGTGTTTAATCAGTGGCAGAAAACAATGGCAAAAAAACGTAGACGGAAGACTTTGAGTTTACCCTGAAACCTGTCTTTCTGCTCAGCCTGAACAGGTGTAGTTTTTCTGCAAAAAAGAGCAAATTAACTAGGGATATCGTGTTCCCAGAGTCTTAGAAGAAGAAGAGCTGCCTCGAACAAAGACGTGGGTTTAATCTAGGGCATCAAGGAACCAGATCAGACCAATTTTATGCCACAGGTCCTTGTCATTGGGATCGTCATACTTGACTTCTTCCTCAGCGGGAGAGTTTATACCTGCTTTTAACTCCTGAAACTACTAATGGCGCTGGAGCTAGACATCATGCATTAAAAGCACAAAATAAAATTGGCAGCTTTATGAAGATTTTATTGCCTCGTATCATGATTTGCTATGAATTTTATTCACTCGTGACCATTAGGCAACTATATCAAAGATACTTCAAGAAACCTGCCTGCAAAGCTACATGAATACTATGCTTTTAGTGCACCAAGGGCAAAAGCGGCTTTAAAGGATGCTCACACCAAATGTTGCTTTAATTTAGTTAATCTAAAATCTATTTATGACTTTATTTTACAGCATTTTTACTAGCTTTGCAGGTATGTTTCTTGGAGCATTTTGAAGATGTTGCCACAATTCTTACATATAAGAAATATGTGTAAATAACTTAAAACAACTAACAATTTTGGCAACTGCTGTATATGCAATATTAAATTAAGAATTCATTTGCAAGAACACATAACTAATTTGATCAAAATCATGTTTTTTTCATCATGCATTCCAGTTAATCTTAATTAAATTGCAGTTGGATTATTTTGATTAGGTTAAAAAAATAATAAATAAATAAATAAATAAGTGAAAAGTTATACAATAAAACTGCACATACACATGATAAAAAAAAAATAAAAAATACAAAGTTATCTGTTTTTGCAAAAAAAATTACTATTTTAAAAATTGGGGGCTGGTGTTTAAAATAAATTAATACTTTTTTTTAGAAAGGAGGCATTCAATTAATCCAAAATATTTTCAACACTGAAAATCAGAAATGTTTCTTGAGCAGCAAATCAGCATATTAGTATAATTTCTGAAGGCTTTGAAAACTACAGTTGAAAAGAGTTATATTAAATGTAATAATATTTGAATTTATTTTTTGTACTGTATAATACTATTTTGTAAAATACTGTATTTTTAATCAAATAAATGCAGCCTCAGTGAGTATAAGAGACTTAAAAAATTTCGTACAACAAAGTTCATCAATGATCAGCTGAGATGTTTGCACTTTTGTTTGAACTTTTCCATGGATTTTTCTCTAGCCGATCATTAACGTCCACATGCACATTAAGACATTCCAAAGCTCTGGATCAGCATTATATGTTACTGACTGACATCTAGAGCCATTTAAAGGGTTTCCCAATAATCCGTGCTGGTCGTTTAGCAATAGCTAGCTGACATTGGTGGCAGTAAAACGTTTGCTCTATTGCTGTATTGATCTGTGCCTTCAGGGCTCAAGCATTATCCCGTGAGTCTGTCCCTCAGTCGGATCTAAAACCTGCCAGACGGAGAGCAACAAGGACAGCGCTAACTGTAATCTATCCCACGACAAAGAGCTATTCATAGAGGCTTCAAGCGATTATAGTGGCTGAAGGGGGGGTGTTGCAGCAGGGGGTTAAAAGCTGATAGGGCAGGAGATCCGTTCACCCCCCAACCCAGACGTGTGATTGTATTCAAATCAAAACACTTCCCATAATGCAGCAGGGCCCTGTCATCCTTCAACTCACACAAAAGAAAACAAGTTCAAGGCCTTTCTCAATGCAATCCGTGCTTCTCCATAGGTGCCGTGTGTTATTTTGTGACACATTCAGGCTGTATTCATGAACGGGACGGTGAGAGGCAGACGCGGGGCTTTCCGTTGACCACAGACAATAGAGAGGTTATCCCTCCGGTTCAGCTGCAAGGGATGAAAAAGATCAGCCTGAACAAAACAACATGGGAAAGATAGAGTAGGCTAAACAAAACTCACTGCTCCGTGTTTGCTTTCTACAGCCGGACAACGGAAGAGGCCACCCGCAAAGAGCGCTTCGCCAGCGGTGACGCCCCGGGCAAATATTAAATGGGGTGGGCAGATGGAGACAGTGAAAATCTTAGGGTGACACTAATCGTTACCGCTGGTGGAATATATTATAACCGCAATCTGGAAGCAAAAAGCAACTTCATTTATTTACAGACGTTCAACAGAAACATTTTAAAAGATGGTTTGCTCGTTATATATTTTTATCATTTTATTTTATTATTTATTTACTATTTATATATTATTTTACTTTTATATGTTTTGCCGTTTTAGCTGATATTATACATATCACAATATAATATTTTGACAATGCTTTTATTTTGTTTTATTATTTTATTTTACTTTTTTTTAATTTGATAATTTAAATATGATTTATTCCGTAAAATGTTAATATTTTTGCTATTTATATTTCATTTTACATAGTAAGTTATTAAATTAAATGTAATGCAATGTTAATTTAATTTTAGCATTTAAATATTTTTGAAGTATTTATAATATTAATATTTATGCCATGTATATATTTTTTTCAAATGTTGATTTTTTTTTCATTTAAATTTATTATAATATATTTTTTAAATACTTTAAATATTTAATTTCATGTTTTAGCCTTATTTTTACTAGATGTAATAATATAAAAATAATTATAAAAAAGAATAATTAAAAATGTCTGGTATTACATTAGGGTTGTTATTAAGTAACATTTTTGTTACTTAAAATAAAATAGACACTAACTGGAGAAAAAAAGGAAAAATTTAGCTAGTTGCTATGGTAACATTTTTAAGTTTCTAAAACTAAAAATGTATGGATTTATAGTACGTCTTAATAATAATAACAAAAATGTATAAAATATATATAAACATATTTAACAAATAAAAATTAATAATAATAATAAAAAATGAAAAAAAACAAACTTTCTTTTAATTAAAAGAATAAAAAATTTAATTGATGGGGTTTGAGCACATGATTTTTGCTTGGTTTATTTCTGATAGAACATGTAGACATTTAATTATTATTTTAATTGAAAAAATCTTTAGTGGGGTGGCCAGTGTATTACCCTTGGAGGTGCTTTATGTTCATACCAGCACATTTTCTCTCGTCATTGAAAAATGACTCGTCCAAAAGTTTTGAAAGGAGACGAAACATGGCCCACAGTACCCTGGAGTGAAGTGAGGAGGAGTTTCAGTGCTGTATGCTGAGAGAGTTCAGGGCCAGGGGTTTTTGAAAAGCCAGTGTCAGAATCCCAGAACCACGTGGAGAGGATCTTTTGGCAGACTCACGTACCACCCACAGGCACTGAACCTGCTCATATGAGCTGCAGATTACCCTCCAACCAACATCAGCCAGACGATTCAAACCTCAGTAACGTATGATTAGAGAGCGCTGGGAGAACTTTTGAATAAAGCAGGATGGCAATCAAGGCATGCATGATACTGATCTTTACAGCAGTATAATAAAAAACACAATGTGTGCGCATATTGGATCATGTGGCCTAATAAACAGCTGGAGCTATTGGTTTTATAAAATAGGTTATATTTTAGAAAAGGAAAGCAAAAAAGACTAATTAATAGTGGAGTGGCTGAAACAAAAATGCATGGCAGGACAGGATGTCAGAAATCTGTCAAAGAAGAGTCTGGTGGGATGCTGAGCAATAAAGAAATTAGAAATCATTCAAAGGACAATATAAGAAATTTGATTTTATTGTGCAGAGCAGAATATAGTTTTATAGATTTTATGAACATTTTACTTAATTTTTAAACTAATTTTATAACTATGCAATGTATAGAGTTATAAAATGATTTTATTATTATTTGCAAAGCAGAGTCAATTTATATACACTCAGCATTTCTTTTCAATTTTTAGGTATTAATACTACACAATGTAATATTTGGCCTTTATATTACTTATTTTATTTTTCAGCAAAGCAATGTTTAGCTTTACAGTTTTTAGGTAATTTGTTAATATAATCACACAATCAAATTTTTTGCCACTGCCTTTTAAATTTTGAATAAATTAATCTTAGCTGAATTTTTTTATTATTATTATTATTGTCCCAGACCCTGCATGTCTGCAATCCTCAGACTCTGATTGGTCACCAAGGTCCTGCTGACCGACCATCCTGTCAGTATTGACCCGTGTGTAATGATGGACTTGTCTGGAAAAAAATCATGAGACTGAATGGGGGTCAAAGATCACCGAGTGCTCATTGGCTGTTGAGGGTTCGTCATTGATCCAGAAGGACTTTCTTTAGAATTCATGTTATGCACTTGCGACAGTAATTCAATTTTTGTTCATCAATAACTCACCCTGTGGGATCATTAAGACTCCATTCCTGTAGAGATGTCCAATATTTGTCCAAATTAGCAAGAGATGACATCATGACATTGAGTCTAACTGCATTAGATGTGCACTTATTATTTAAGTCACATGTTTTATATTTTTTAAAAGGCCTGCGGGTACATATCAGCGCAGAATTGAACATTTAAACCCAAACAGTCCCGCATCTGTCACTCACGGTCATTGTCTCTGTTTAAAGAAAAACAGTTTTTTTTCTCTCTCCCTCTCCGTAATTCACTCTCACCCGTTTCTCGACCCTTTTATCCACTTAAATCAAAACACGTTTTCCTTTTTTTCCCCTCCAACCCTACGTGTAATTTTTCAAAATCACCAGCACAAACGTTTCCCCGTGACCCGCCCCTCCCTCCCTGTGTTCTTGCCCCTTCGATTTTTTTACGCCAACTGAATTCAAATTCAAACTCCCACCCCAAGGTTCCATCGCTATGGTAACCTGAGAGAATTAGGGGGTGGGGGGGGTTCCATTGATGGACGAACATTCCATGGCGGGAAACAGTTCTATGTGCAATAAGCACAAGTGTTGATAACCACACAATCAGTGTGTGTGCTGTCCGGCATGCATATAAATGTGTTCAGTGTTTAATTGACTGTATGCAAGTTTATTTGGTGCTTTTCTCTGCCCTAAAGCATCAGCCAAAGAAACCAGACCTTGCCAGAATAGAAAGGATAGAGAGACAGCAGCATATATTTGTGGAAGATCCACCACACCTGCCCTGTTTTAGCCTTTCTCCTGCTTTAATAAGCACCCTCCCCCACTGACCTCAGATCAGAGGAACATTTTAATGACAGTAAACACACACCGGCTGCCGCTCTGTGTGAAGGATGAGATCAGACAATTATTATCTATGCAAAATCACGTCCCACAGCAGCAGCTCTGAGATTAGACCAGGCTTAATTGTTAGTTGTAGTTAGTTGTTATTGCATGGTGGGTTTTGAAAAGTAACCCCTCAGGATGGGAATTTTGCTTGATTGATTGTTATTCGGTTCCTGTTCAATGGAGCCGTCACCTGCTGAGGAAATGACCCTGTGTTTAGCGGTCAGGATTGCTTTTGTTGTTGCTCAGAGGTTGGATTTAATGGAGTCTGTTACACTACTGTTCAAAAGTAATGTACACTTTTATTTAAGCGATGATGCATTAAGATCAAAAGTGACGGTAAAGACATTTATAATGTTACAAATGATTCCGGTTTCAAATAAATACTATACTTTTAAATAGTCTATTTATCAGAAATCCTGAAAAAGAGGAACAAACTAAAATATGAAGCAGCACAATAGTTTTCATTGTTCATAATAGTCAGAAATGTTTCATTGACACAGGCCGGAGTAATGATGCTGAAAATTCAGCTTTGCATCACAGAAATAAATTGTATTTCAAAATATATTCCAAAAGAAAGAAGTCATTTTAGATTTTAATAATATTTCACAATATTATTCTTTTTAATGGATATTTCATGCAAAACTTAATGCAGCATTAGTGAGCATGAGAGGGGTTTTGTTGTATATTTCTCCTCTTCTTTGTTTGATTTCTCCTCTTGCACTCAGAAGTATGAAATATGCTCTCCAGCTGTAGAGGGCACACACAGAGCAATCTGACAGACGGAGGACTTGAGCAATACTTCTCTCGGATGTCTCGCATTCACAGGAATGAAGCTTGAGTAGCTCTTCAGAATGGCTGTGTGCTTTCTGAGAGCCCCCCGGTCTCATGTGTCTTAAGACACTTTTAAAACTTTAGGGATTGAATGGACTCCTGTTTCCCGGCGTATCCATGCTAAGATCATGGCCCTGTGGTTTCGCACACAGATTGACTTTATGGGCACACCACAAATTACTTTTAAAATTATAATATATTTTACTCTTTTACTGAATTTTGATAAATAAACGCAGCCTTGGTGAACAGAAGACACTTCTTCATCTGTGTATTTTTATTTAGCGTGTGTCTATTTTATTATTTATTTTATTTTAGCTACTTAATTGTCCTACAGTAACAGCAATAAAAGTAGACGTTGATAGCAGCTCAGATCATTTGATTAAAATTGTGCATAATTATATCTCTGGTCTTGATTGCAGACTTTGGTTCTCGGAAACAATTGAGATATCAAAATAGATTGTGTTTTTGTTTAGTTTTTTTCTCCTATAGGCACTCTCGATTTGATGAATAGACCTGCCAAGCAAAGAATAGTGCAGCACATTAGATAAAAGATAAAGGACATGTTAGGACAGGCCTTCACATCTTCAGTCTGGAGTTAACTTTAAATCACTGTTGTGTAGCTGTAATGTTTCTTACTGTCCAAAGAGTAGATTGCAGTTGACCGATTTATATTAACCAGATTTTTTACTCCATCTTCGTCATGCTATAAGCACAAATGGTGCGATAAGTTTGTGATGCCTGACTGAAGTCTGGAGGTGTAAATCTAACACTGGCACACCTGCACACATCCCTGGAGGGTTCAGAGCGATGTCAGACTCCAGGTGTGTTTGTATTATAATTCCTCAGCTGTAGCCATTTGGCATTAAATGGTATGATTGTCGTACTCTACGCAGGGTTCTTGGCTCACTTTCAAACTTCAGCGACCGCTTCCAACAAAACGGAAACAGACTCACAGCCGGCATTCACCGCGTTATCAGTGTGTCATCATTTACAACACTGGAATTCAGAAAAAAAGCAGAATGAAAGTAGAGGGAGAGGTCGAGGTTGAAAAACCAGACTCCAGTACATGCATATCATATTTCAAAGAGTAGTAGATTAAACTGTTTCTAGTGCTTTGAAACTATGTCTGTGCGCTCCATTCATATCATATTTCAATAATGCTTAGGCCAGTGCGGTTGTTTTTGTTTTGAGTCTGTGGATATGAGGAAAACAGCTGACCGTGTTACATCATGCAGAGAGATGTTCAGATTTCTGTCTTTCCACGTGTCTCCACGTGCCTGTGCAGTAAACAAAAACAGGTGCTTCTTTTTACTATGGGCTAGATAAAGGTTTTTTTTGTGTGGCTGTATAATGCTGTGCATTGCATGTATTAATTATGTTGCATAAATATAACTGTTAATAACAATTTGCATTGGTGTTTTCAGGCATACATATGGTTTTTGAAGTATGCAAAAAATCATGGCATGCAGGATCTTTTTCTGTGGTTTGTATTGGGAAGTAGTTTTACATTTATGTTACGCATTTGGCAGATGCTTTTATTAAGGTCATGCATTCTCTAAGAATTGAAACCCATGAGTTGTTTGAGATGCAGTTTCGTGTGATTTCTCGTTCTTTATTTCGTTCATTCATCATGTGAATAATTGCTTGTGTCTGATTTTCGGGGCAGGTCGTGTTTCCTTGAGCCGTGGCGCATCTCTTCTGGTGGATAAGTTGACTCTGGAGGATGAGGGCTGGTTTGAATGTCGGATTCTTCTGCTGGATAGAACCACAGATGAGTTTCAGAACGGCACCTGGAACTTCCTGTCCATCTCAGGTGGGATAATAAAGGGTGTTTCTTTCCTCTGAGGTTAAGGGGTGTGTTTAAATGGCTTTGCTTCTCAAAACTATTACTTTTATAATATTTAACATGTTCAAAATGTATAGAATGTTTTACTTTGTGTCTGTGTTTTATGCAAAATTGGAATTCCAAATGATTATATACTACATAAACCATTTTTTGTTCAAATTCACTGTTACATTAATTCCAGTGTGATAGACATATATTTTACATCATATAGTTTTATTATAGTGAACTAAAACTACACAAATGTAACTTGAAATAAAATAAATGTTAACTATAAATAAAATATCATGTGAAAAAGTAAAATAAATAAAAATATTTTAATATAAACTAATTACTTCGTCATTTTTTTATATTAAATATTTTAATATAAAAAATTACTTTAGCTAAACAGCATTTCTTATTTTATTTGTTTACCTTAATGTACTAAAATAACTCAAACTGAAGTTTTAGTAAAAAAAAGACAATACAGTCTTTTCAAAAACAAAACAAAAAGATAACACAACTACTAAAACAAACTAAAATGAACATGAAAGCTGAAACTATAAAAATGATTAATAAATTCTAGCCTTTCAGTAATATTTAAATACCACTGCTTTCATGTTAATGCTAGCATAATGAGAAATGCACCCAAAACCATATGTTGTATGTCAGTTGTGTTACTTAAATATTAATCTTTTGACAATTAGGTTTCACAGAAATCGAACATGCATTTGTGTTAGAGAATGTATATTTTATGATGGTGCTCTTATAATTAAGCATTGTGTTATTCCTACGAAAAGGATTCAACTTCCGATCAAAGCAGCATCTGGAGCTCATGTGAAAGCTTTGTTGCAGTGAATAAGTGAGAATTGCATAATCCTGTCTCATTTTTCATGAAACTTACGTCAGAGTTTGATGCAGATGATGTGTTAGGCTTCAAAAATCAGCCTCTCTCCATCCATTCACCCAAGACTAATCGTAGCAGTCTATGCTGTCTTTTCACTTCCTGTTGCTTACGATCTTTTCACACTGAACTTTCTGTCTCACACCTTCAGGACGACTGTCATGCCTTCTAAAACTCAAACACACACTTATTCAGCACTGGCTTGTGAATCCTGTGAAGGGCTCAGACTGGCTTTTAGCATCTGACTGTGTTTCTGTAGCATGTGTGAGCGATCAGAATGAAGACAGAGGACGGAAAGTCACGCTCACAGTCCAGATCTCTCGCTTTACGCCCATTGTATGCACAGTCTCAGCTTACAGCGGTTTTGTAAGCTGTGTTGAAAGGGTTATGGGGAAATGAGATGTTTTTTCGTCGTGTGTTTAGAGATTTGTCATCACTTGCAAATTCTCACTTAATTGCATGTTACGCTTTGGGAAAGTTAAAGAAGACATGCTCTACTGAGTGTAACACAATAATTTGAGATCCTTAGTGCTGGATTATATTGTATACTGGTGACTTAATTCATCTGATATTAGAATTACAGATTTGTTTGTGTATTTGTCATTTCTTTATTGCTTTTATTCTTATTCATATTTATTTTTTAAATTATTATTAAATGTTTATTTATTTATTTTAAATTAATTTAATTTTAAATTGTTTTAATTTATTAGTATTTATTTTTTATGAACATGGCTTTGATGATTTATTTATTTTTTTTATGTCTGTTTTAGCTCCTCCGGTGTTCATAAAGACTTCTCCCTCCTTTTTGGAGGTCACGTTGGGTGAATCTCTCACCCTTCACTGTAATGCTCATGGAAATCCCAAACCCATCGTCATCTGGAGAAAAGATGGAAGTGATGCTGAAAAACAAGAAGCAATTCAGGTACACAGAGCTTATAAATTGAAAATCAACATGAATTTCTTTCTTTATACATGTTTTAAGTCTTATTATGAATAATTCATGAATCCCTCCAACTACCTACTCCATTTGGATATATAACCAGCTGTTGTTCTAACAGTCAAACCTACATTTTTTCACCTCATTAATTATCCGGTTTTACTCAGAAATACACTGAATTACAGAAGCACAGCTACTTGTAAATCTTAATTCACACTAAGTATAGAGTTCACTGTGTGCTGTTTACATTTTCCTCATTCCTCGTCTCGTTTACCACCTAAACACTCATTTTCCCCAAACAGGTACTCAATGAAACCTTGTCTTTAAGCAAGGTTACCTGGGAAATGGCAGGAATATACAAGTGTCACGTGTCCAACTCAGAAGGGAACCTTACCCACACCACCCAGCTGCAGGTCAAAGGTCAGTTACACAACACGTGGGCAAAGAAACTGCGCAGCACTCCATAGAAATAGGCTTGCAGGGTATTAAGGGTTTAAGAAGTGCTAGGTCTGAGAACACTAGCATCTTTGGTGGAGTTGGATTTGTGTGCATCCTGACTTCTTGTTGTAAATGTGTGCATGATATGCACTGAGAAAGATGCTTTCAAGAAAATAAAATGCATCAATGATTCCGTATTCCTCCATTGTGTAATGATGAAAGAACCGTGTTTTCTATTGGTGATTCAACAAGTGCACAGCAGATGCTAGCATTGCCATGTTGTTTCTTCATTCGTCATCTACTGCACATAGATCAAGAGAATGCGGTATTGCTGAAAACACCTGTCTTTTACACAGCATAAGAATTTAGAGGATCTATTGATGCAAACCGTAGTGTAATACAATGAGCAAACACTGCCCTCTTTTGGTGGTAGCATTTAAGCACAATGTATTTTGGTACTTCAGCCTAAGTCTCACCCATAAATAAACAACCTCCTCAAATCTGAATGCCCTTTAAAGCTGATTACAGGCATTCTGGCTCACATGCTTGCACTTATGCTTTCAACCAGGTCCTCCAATTATCATCATTCCCCCTGAGGACACAACCATGAACATGTCCCAGGATGCAGTTCTGCAATGTCAAGCAGAAGCGTATCCTTCTAACCTCACCTATGAGTGGTGGAAACAAGGACAAAATGTCTATCACATCGAGTAAGTGACCAGAATACTAACTGAAAATGTATAACCGTATCACAGGGGTCACTGGAAGACTCTGATTGGTCAAGTGCAGTGCCCACCGAATTAGCTATCAGGTATTTAGCAATATCTTTTTGCATCTCAGTTGGATGTGTATTTGTGTCTATAGAATTCTGAAATCACGGGTGAAAATACTAGTGGATGGCACCCTCCTTATTTCGGGTCTTATTCCTGAGGACTCTGGGAATTATACCTGCACACCCACCAATGGTCTAATGACTCCACCCTCTGCTTCTGCCTACCTCAGAGTTAAACGTGAGCGCTTTGCAATTCTAGATTTGCTATTTGTCGGTCCCGAAGAACTAGATGAGTTCAAATTTACTTAATTTGGTGATGGAATTAAAAGCCTGATTCTCTTAAAGATCCAGCACGAGTGGTACGGATGCCACGTGAGACTTATCTGCCCGTGGGAATGGGAGGAAAGATCAAATGCCCAGTTCAAGCAGAGCCTCCTATGCTGTATGTTAATTGGACCAAAGATGGAGCATCCTTGGACCTGGAGCAGGTACATTATGAATGCATATATAATCAAACATCTTAGTTCATTGTGCACCCATCATTTTATATTCCTTTTCTTGATTGGTCAGTATCCGGGATGGATGGTCAACTCTGAGGGCTCAGTGTTCATAACTGCTGCCAATGACGATGCAGTGGGCATGTACACCTGTACAGCCTTTAACAGTTACGGGACCATGGGCCAATCAGAACCTACCAAAGTCATCCTGAAGGTGAGCACCATATATGACCATAAAGCATAAAACCAGTCTTTCATGAGTTTGAGCTTTCTCATTAAACTAAGTAAATAAATAGTAAGCGAGTTAACCCTTAAACTATATTGGTCAAAATTCTAGATTTTTCTTTTGTGCCCAAAATCATTAGGAAATAAAGTAAAGATTATGTTCCATAAAGATATTTTGTAAATTTCCTTCTGTAAATTTATCAAAGGATATATTTGATCAGTCATATGCATTAAAATGCAAGAACTTTATTTGGACAACTTTTAAAGTACACCCAAAATAATTCTGTCATTAATTACTCCACCTCATGTCGTTTCAAACCCATAAGTCCTTTGTTCATCTTCAGAACACAAATTATGATATTTTTGATTAAATCTGAGCACTATCTGCCCCTCCATTGACAGCAAACCAACTGAAATGACCCCAGATCTAGAAACATTGTAAATACATCAGTTTATGTAACATCAGTGTCTGAACTTCAGTTTTGCAACACTACGAGAATACTTTTTTTTAAGCAAAGAAAGCCAAAATAACATCATTTAATTAACCCTTCTTGTCCCCAGAGTTATGTCTTCCACCATTTTAGATAGCATCACAATGCATACTTACACTTTTCCTTGAGCGTAAACAATGCTGATTTCATTCTTGCACATGCTACCCCCCCAAAACATAAACAGTACTGATTACGTTAAATGTGTTCTTAAGTAATCTCCAAAATGGTGCAAGATGTAAGTCTGGAGAGAAGAATGGTTGAGTAAGTTGTTGTTTTTCATAGCATTGCAAAACTGAAGTTGAGCCACTAATGTTAAATGAACTGTTTTACTGATGTTTCTGGTCAGATAATCTCCAGTTTCATCAAAAATATAATTTGTTTTGTGATTTAAAGATGAATGAAGGTCTTGGAACAACACAAGGGTGAGTAATTAATGACAGAATTTTCATTTTGGGGTGAACTAACCCTTGAATAACCCCAGATTTTCAAATAGTTGTACTGTATCTGAGCCAAACATTGTCCTATCCTAACAAACCATATATAAATGGAAAGGTTATTTATTCAGCTTTAGTTCCAATTTCCTCATAAATGTCACCACATATTGAAATGCATTATTAATGACTAACCTGACACTGATTGCTGACACCATTTCTCTTGTTTGCAATCTGGCGATGTGCACAGGACCCCCCATCTTTCAGTGTCTCTCCTCGTGCCGAGTACCTTCAAGAAGTAGGCAGAGAGCTGGTGATACCCTGTCAGCCTCAGGGTGACCCAACCCCTAACATCACATGGAACAAGGTAAGGTTTTAAAGAGGTCCAGTAGCTTTCAATTTGTTTTTCGCAATGTCTGGAATGTGTTTATATCTGTTTATTAAAAGCACAGAGTGTATGTACGAACATGCATGGACTGTACTGCTTCAGTGTATGTTTGATTCTTAATTATCTTCTCTAGGTTGGTCCTGCCCCTCGATCTCCATTTACAGTCCTATCTAATGGCTCTCTGGTCCTGCGTCCACTCAGTAAAGACCATCAGGGGGCATGGGAATGTCTTGCCTCCAATCGTGTAGCTACTGCCAGTGCTTCAACAACAGTTTTAGTGCTAGGTAAAAGAACTAATGCCTGTTAAATAAAATATTGCTATACCTATAGAAAAACAAATGAGACAGAAATAAAATATATTATCTGCTCTGTTGCAGGCACAAGTCCCCATGCTGTTACCTCCGTGTCTGTGGATCCAGGGATTACTCATGCAAATGTATCCTGGGAGCCAGGATTTGATGGAGGATACACACAGAAATGTACAGTTTGGTAAGTCACTAAGGGGATTCTAATTACCAGTGACCCAGCACTTAAAATGTGCTGTATATACCAGTCTAATGTAACACCAGGCTTTTTGCAGTATCGATAGTGGTGATAGTGGTGGTCAGTTTAACGTTTGACCTCTCTTTGTATCAGGGTAAAGCCAACTGTCAGAGGCAAGCATGAATGGGCGTCAATCCCTGTGCCAACATCTAAAACCTCCCTGCTGGTGACGGGTCTGCAAGCTGCCACTAGTTACCAGTTCAGCGTTCTTGCCCAAAACAAGTTGGGCTCTGGCCCCTTCAGTGAGATTGTCACCATTAGGACATTGGGTCAGCAAACATCATTTACAAACTGTCCACTTCATGAAGTCTTTCATTAGATTTACATATACAGACATGTATCTTAGTCCTTTCAGGGTTCCTGAAATCTGCCCTCTTTAGCAGAAACCCACATCAAACTTACCTACTTATAATTTTGTAGTGTTGAAGATATTCATCAGCTTGCTCAGTATCAATTGAAGCTAAACTCTGCACAGGATATAAGGAAACCTGTAATGCAAGGTTTAAACTGTCTAATATTAATTTGGGGTTTTTACATTGCAGCACCTCCAACAGCAGCTCCCACAATGGTAACCACCATTGCAGTGTTGTCCCCTCCCACCTTGCTGTCAACCAATCGTACATCACTGGGTATATTGCTGCAATGGGTGCCACCTCTAGAAGAGACTCCACCATTAACTTCATTTGTACTTCAAGCAAAACGGGGAAAGGGGGAGTGGGTCACTATAGACCGAGAGATTGATGTGAACATGACTGAATTAATTGTACAGGGACTTGTGAAGGTAAGTGTGTGCAATATTGAGAATATTACATCATGATGATGTTCCTATTCCTTTTAGCTTGATGGGTCATTTACTCTTCATTTATTTCCACAGGACTCAAACTATGAGCTGCGTCTTCTGTCTTGCAGGGACAGACAGTTCAGTGTGCCAAGTGACTCCGTTGTAATCTCTACTGAAGGTGAGGCTAGCTCAGAAATGTGCATTTTGATTTAATATTCACATATCTCAGAGATTTCTCAGCCTTGTGTGACTTTGAAAAACATAATATTTTTAATATTTTGGAATTTTAGTAATCTATTGGTTTAATAAGAATTTGAAAGTTTAAGTCAGAAGTCTAATTTTGTTATAGGTGAATCATTCTTATTAATTAAGTGAATTATTAATTGATAGCATGTTATGTGTGACCTTAAGGTATGGAGATGTATCCATCAGCACCCAGTCTACTGGCCTTTGGTCCTGAGCCCCTGCTGGCTGGGGTGATTGGGGGAGTGTGTTTCCTGTTTGTTGCCATCATCCTCTCTTTGGTGACAGCTTGTGTTATGAACAGTAGAAGAAGACGACAGCGAAGGAAAAAGAGAGATGGTAAAAGCAGTGATAAAGTTTACTGGGTCATTGAATATGATTTTTTTTTTATCAAACTTACACCACTATTAACACGCTTTTTACATGCTCTTAAAGTTATTTGGGGCTGCAGCATTCAGATCATAGGTGTTTTACTTAAGTCCCTGATCACCAAATGTTTTTGTATAGTGAGCAATACAATGACTCCCCATTTAGTCCATTTCCAAGGCTTGAACACACTGGAACGAATATTGCGTGCAAATATAGCAGACATTAATGCCTCATGACTAAACAGAGGGCGCCAATGCGAGTGTGTAAAACGAAGCGTAAAACGCAAAGCGCAAAAGCATAATTTGAAAATAAAAACCTGCCAGTTAGTCCTTTTCTTTTTGGTTTGACACTGGTAGACCAGTGAGATTGCCGTTAATGTACCTTGAGCTGCAGAAGCAGCTTGGTGGCGCTCAAGCACAAAACAGTCTTGCTGAGCACTTGAAAGTAAGTAGACAAAGCAGATGCACTGAGACAGGATGAATGCGCTGGTCTTATTGGTTTTTTGAAAATAAAGAACTGGAGCTGCTGCTTGTATGAATGGTTTTGACAAGCTCGTCTTCTGGCTCCCTCCTTCTGTATGACAAGCGAGTGTCAGAAGCATAAAAGGTTGTGCAGCGCTACCTTATATACCGTCAGCTCACTGTCAGTGAAAATCGTTTGGGTATGAACAGCGAAAAACGCTGACGATATTCACACATGCTAATTGTCCCGGTGTGTACAGGTCTTTAAAGTTCTTTCCAGTCCAATGCAAAGAGTATAGACATTTAATGCCTCCTAGACTGATACATGACATTTGAAATCATGTATTTGTTATCAGTTGACAGTGGTGTTGTTATGCATGGCATCTCTGTTGAGGCTGCTTTTATTTTTGTCATTTCATCTTATTACTCATTATGTGTGGCATGATATGAACTTTGCACCCTCCCCACCGTTTCAGATATTCCCTCTGCCTTCCAGAAGAGTTCATCTCCACAGTAAGTGTCCATCTTTGCTGCGCATGTATCATTCCTAAGCTTCTCCATCTTTGTGACTGTACTACAATTGGCTTTTGACATAGCAGCCTGAAAGGGAGGAAGCCTTCCTGTCGTCCTTCCCTAAATTTTCTGTGTTCTTTCTCCACAGAGCTCACTCGGCTTCTGACAGTCCCGACAGTGTGCTGAAGTTAAAGCTATGCCCTCCCTTAAACTTCTTCCCTAACTCATCCTCTTCTGATCGTTCAGACCGTTCCTCGTTTGATAAAGGCAGCCGCAATGAATACCAGGATCAGAGAAAGCAGCTTCTGTCCTCATCCTCTCCACCTCCACACTACACCCAGTTTGAGAGCCACTTTGGGGGATGTCCGTCACCCACATCTGCTATTGAATCCATATCGAGAAGTCCTGATGGGCGCTTCGTTATCCAACCTGACCTAGAAAACTCCACATCAACTCACATCAAAAAGAACCTCAAAAAGGAGTTCCCACAATCCCCTGGTAGAGGCAGCGGTGGAGGAAGTAACAATGGATGTTTTAAAGAGACCAACCAATCAAATCCTATAAGTTCAGAAAGGGATAGACAGAGAAAGATGCCCTCGGTATTGACAGTAGACTCTCCAGATCCAGAAAGACCCCCTCACTCACCTGGCAGGGTAAAGGCAATGGCCAGAAACTTCTCCCGTCATGGATGTTTTTACTCTGATGATGAACAGGGTTGCTCTGAGGCATTGTTGGAGAGGGCCAGCTTTTATTCTGACTGCAGTGAAAAAAGAGCAAGTGACTCACTGAAAAAATACCGGAGTGCCAGTCATAGGGAGGACATCTTTCCGAGTTTAGCCAGGAGAGGTCGAGCTTTACAGAGAGAGAGGCTGCTCCACCAAACACGTTATCAGTCCATCAATGGAGACAGCCAGCTGACAGAGCCCAGCACTATGATTACTCAGTTGGATGGTAATAGAGAACAGGACAACTTAAGCAAATGTTTAAAGCTGGTGAAGGAACGTGAGCAAATGGAAAGGGAGTTAGAACACTACACGGCAAGCCGAAGGGCACAGGCACATGAGCAAGAACAGAGGCGGGCCAAGTCTGCAAGTCCCTTAAGAAAATGGACAGGTGTTGAGTCTGAAGACCCTATTTGGAAGCCACAAGACATCCATTTACGGCAAAAATCCCGACCCAGCAGCCTGGCCCAGCGTGTATCTGACTATAGAAGGGGCTGTTATTTCGGCAACACCAGCAGTCCCATGGAAAGACTTCCCTCCTTATCTTCCACATACATCCATTGGGACATAAGCCCTGTGACCTCCCCAACCAGCCAGGTGCCGGTGCAGAGCCTTTCTGAAGGGAACACACCTCGCTCACTCTACCCACATGCACGTCAAGGCATTGCTGTTGAAGATTCAGTTGCAGCAGATGTTTCACATTCACCAGCCACACAATATACCTCTCTCTCACTTTTCTCTCCAACCAGGGACGTACCTTCTCAACGTAGAACAAACCTTAGTGGGGCACGAGCTAGACACCCAGAGAGTAAAAGGAAAGAGGATGAGCTGCCCAACAGTACTTTAGTTGAGGAAAGATGGTTGCAAGAAAGAAAAATTGAAGAAGAGGCTATGGCATTTACATGTAGATCAACAACCCCTGCTCGCTTGAGTCCCAAACCATCTGAGCTGAATCAAGTGGAGGCAGAAGAAGATACTGGTCCTAACCTTCATTACCTTAATCCCAAGATTCAAAGCGTTACAGACATGGAGGAAGTAAGGGTTGTTCAAAAAGACAGACTGAGACGTAATTCTTCAGGATGCTCTACTTTGCCCTATGATCGTCAGAAAGAAGAAGCAACGGGAAAAGTCCTAGTGAGTGAAGATTCCAGTTCCATATTGCCTTACAGTGAGCAAGAGAAAGAGGGCATCAGGGCTCGATCCAGAAAGAGTGACAAATGTGTCTTCAGTGAAAGCCCTACTCGTGTCTCACCCCTGACCCTGTTAGAAAATGAGGCAGAAAGTGATCAGTCAAATTTCTCGAGAATGTCAGAAACAGTGAAAGTTAAACTTGCTCCCCAACCAGCTAGCATGTCGCTACTGCAAACCAGCACTATCCTGGAATACCTAAGTCTTCCTGGTTTTATTGAAATGAGTGTAGATGATCCAGTTGAAGTGACTGAGTCTTCAGAATCAGTGGAACCCAGTGTTGAGGCAGAAACAGGGACACTGTTAAGAGATGAGCCTGATGTTGTACCAAAAAGTTGGGAAAAACATGGTCAGGACCACTCTGAGACCACAGAGACCATTAGTCAGCACAGTGAGGCTGTTCATGATCATAGGACCCTGAACATTCCTGTAGAACGTGCTAAACCTGGAAGCATTCCAGTTGAACAGTGTTCAAAATTAGAAGCAAGAGATACTTGTAATAAATCAGGTACCACAGGCACAAGCAATAAAAGCTTCTCACTGCCTAAAGAAAAGGAAAAGAGTTCTCAGCCTTTGATTTCTCAGAGTTCGGGGTTTAAAAAACAAAAATGTACTCAGCGTGGTCCAGCACAGACATTAATTAACACTGCTAAAAGTATGGCAGCAATAGTTTCCAAATGTCCAGACTCTACATATGAACAATATCAAAGACCTCAGACTCAGGGTGAACGGACGAACACGATATCCACAAGGATCTATCAGGCTCCAGCGCCTTTCATGAAGAAATCAGTCAGCATCGGCCCTTGTAGAACCCTCTCTGGAGTTGGGCAACCACGTCCATTCCTTAAAAAGTCTATTAGTTTAGGTTCTAGATGGGAACATTTTGAAAATCCAAGAGCTTATATCTCTGAGACCTGTTACAGAGATGAATTTCCCCATCCAGATGTAAGGCTCAAATCGTACAGTTTGGGGCGTACTCCTGCACGTTATTATCCCATGTCTGGCCCATCATGGCGAGGTACAGTGCCCTTTCAGCCTCCTAACAGCTACAGTCTTGAGAGTCGTCAGCATATTGAAAGAGCTGACATGCAACCCTCCTATTACACACCTGGTCCCTCAGTCCCAGATCCACCACAACACATGGAATCATCCCTTCTATCAAGGAGGGGATCAGATCCACGTCGTCAGGGAGCAGTCTTTCCAGATTCTTCTAGGTGGCCTCTGTCTTATCAAGAAGCCCTAAGGTCAGCTCAGCATAAGTATGTCCCACAAGACCCCTCTCGACATTTTGGCCGTACCAGACCAGTGGCAAGACTAGAATACCTGCATCCTTCAGAACCCAGAAGGGGTCCACCAAGGCCTTTCTTACCCAGAGGTTACAGCTGGCCTTCGCCATATAATACATCCTTCCCCAAACGAGAACAAGACTTTCCGAGACAGGTGGACAAAGGGATGGGTGCTGCTAGGGGCTTCACAGAGACAGAGAGCCGGGATATAAGAGGTGATGGGGGCAGAGCAAGTTATGCCAGCCAGAGCAGTGGAAGGGGTAGTGTGGGACCTTATGGACATGGGCATCTACGCCAGTCTCTCTCAATCACCCCAACCTTACTCAGCTCGCCAGAGACCACTGAGGAGAGTGAGATGCACAGGGCAGACAAAGATATGAGAAAACAGAGGTCCAAAAGGTGAAGCTGATACAGAAATACTTGAGGCAAGACCTCAGCAAAGACAGTTACCAATTTCTTATTTTTTTTTTGTACACATTTCTATCACTGCCATTTTGTATGTCTCACTGTGTATTGTTGCATATGTGTGTGTCTAGAAGAAATACCTCAGTAGATGAGAGTTACGAATGGGATGCTGTGGAATGCTCTGTGGATCCCGACATCCTGGAGGCCATGAAAATGGAGCGGACCCATGAAGGCTTTGGGCGAGGCAAAGAGTTCAGGCAAGATCGCCCCCGCTCCACTGCTGGCCTCCAGGACTTACAGAGTAAACGTAAGGACTTTTAACTCTTAGAGCTTGTTTGATTATTCCCCACATTAAATGGTTAATGAAGTTTCACTTGAACTGTACCTATTTAACCTATCCATCCTCCTTACTTTATCTTCGTCATCCTCCTCCTGCTCCTTTCATCTTCTCCCAGGCCTGTACTCAATCAGCCCTCCCTTAGTATCCCAGCCTCCTCATCAACGGTACAGTCGTTCCCTCAGTGAGGCCCGCTTCAATGCCTTGAGACAGGAGTTCCAGGAGTACCGCAGAGCCCAGCAATCCTGCTCCCAAGATTCCTGCATCCCCCTTTACCCAGACTCTGACTCCAGCTCTGCTCTTCTTTGAGAACCTTACCTTGGTCCGTTACCACCCTCTAATCTCTTTGACCAGGGGTAGGAAAGTTCGGTCCTGGAGAGCCGCAGTCCTGCAGAGTTCAGCTCAACCATAATAAAACACACCTGAACAAGCTAATTAATGTCTATGGGATTATTAAGAGTATTATTAAGATTATTTTTATCCAGGGTTGGAGCTGAATTCTGCAGGACTGCGGCTCTCTAGAACTAAACTTGTCTACCCCTGCCTTTGAACAATATTTAACATGTTTTGACTCATGTTTGGCTATCAGCATAGTACTTCACTTTGTAAGCAAAATGTTCATTTCACTATATAAGATTCTGCAAGTAATTTCACATATGCAGACATGTAATAGCTTACTTGTACCCGTGTTAAATTCAGTGCAAACCCAAGGTTTTGTTTGGTTTATCTCTTGTAGGTAACTAACCACAATCCCTGTGTTTATTTTTCCAGAGCATCCTAAGAAGACAGATAGGTTTTAAATACAAACCTAACAAATCCTGAGAAACAAAGGATCCAGACTTGAAGCTTAAAGCTGAATAAAGACCATTGCCATGATGTTGTAAAGGTGCATTCAGTTCCTACTGATTTTTCTAAACTTGAAAAATGTACAGTATATGGAATGTAGCTTTTGTATCTGTCTTTTGTTGACTTTTTATTTATCTGTTGTCATCAATCCCAGATTGCACCTCCTAGATTAACCTAGACTAAAAGGTTAAGGAACTGTACAGAAGCACAGTTTTACAAAAAAAAATAAGAAAAGAAAAAATAGAAATCTCATACCGTTATAATGATAGACATTTTGTAATTAAAATTGATATCCGCTATGGATAATGGACAAGCTGGAAATATAACCCCAAAGGGTTTTTACATTATCCACTCAGCCAAACCAAAACAACAGTATAGAATAAAGTCTGCTTTGACAATCAGATACTGCAGCCAAGAAAATATATTTCAAACAACGAAAATGTATAAAATTGTTGTATTTTTCCATTTACATGAGTGCATGTATATGAATGTTGCTGTTGCATATTTGTTTACTATGTGTATATTTGGGCTCCATTCTTGTATTTAATTTCACCATATCTTGCAACTGAACTAATCTTAAACTTTTGTAATTTCCATTTCGGTCAAGTCCCAAATTCTGTTACAGTAGCATTTAAAGCAAAAATCCAGTGCCAACTCTGAGTTAAGAAGCTTAACTTAAGAGGCTTCTTAATACTCGATCAAACCCTCCTCACAATTTGGCCTCTATAGTATTGTAATCAGTTTCCCACAGAGAAACATATTTGCAGCTAGTGGTCTTCTATAATTCTTCGGTTCCGGCTTTATTGTAATACAAAGAACTCAACTGAATGACATTAAAATGGATATTTAAAATGGTTGAAACAAAAAAGTAGATGCTCGCAGATCTTGACATCCCTTTCTGGCTTTTGTCAGTCTGTGCTTGGTATTGTAAATATTTTTACTTGTTATTTTTTTATTTTGTACAACTGTTCATGAATGTTTTGAGAAAACAGGAATCTATCTTATATTTAAGATGCTGCTGTACATTTTTGTAATACAATAAAAATTTTTGGCTTTTTGTTTTTTTTCATTTTTTTTCATTTTTGACAACTTTTGTGTAAAAAAAAAGAAAAGAAAAAAGTTTTATATCTGTTCTTGTTTTTATAAATGTTGTCACTCTTTTTTTGTATGATTTGTGAAATAAAATGTTCCACTAAAATGCTACTGTCCTGTGATAGCCTTTCAGTTATTTGCTTCAAAAATAACAACTATATGGTTTGGTTGCATGTACAGTGGGAGAAAAAGTCTATGCTAAATGATAAATAGTACAACACAGGAGTAGCACTGTATGTTTTTCTTTATTTACTCTCTGTATGTCCACATAATAGCGGATTCAGGTCAACCTAAAGTTAAGTGTGAAAGCCTTCTGGTGTCTTGCTTGCATCTCACGGGAATCACTTGGCAGTCATACGCATGACATGCTTGACCATGTTCCCGATGCCATCGAAGATGTAATGGTAGTGAAAGTCAGTCTCCCACATGAAGGTTGGAGTGCTGATCACCTTGTTTTTCTCATCCACATAGGCCTCGTGAGGTGGGCAGTTAAGGCAAAAATCATGCTTTCATATTGTTATGCCAGGTTAGTTGACATATGTGACCCTGGACCACAAAACCATTCATAAGTGGCACGGGTATATTTATAGAAAAAAACAACAATACATTGTTTGGGTCAGATCTTAATTTTAAGCCAAAAACCATAAGAATATTTTTTTTTAAATCACATTCCATGAAGTTGTTTTGTAAATTTTCTACTGTAAATATATCAAAAGGTATTTTGGATTAGTAATGTGCATTGCTTAGAACTTCATTTCTTAACTTCCTGCATAATTTAACGACACACTTTATATAGTTTTTGACGTACATTTGACATAAAAATGAAGGTAAAAGGATATGTAAGGTTCACGGGTGTTGTGACGGGCCCCCATGCTCTTGACCGCCTGCACCATGTTGGTGTTGGGCCAGCGGCCCCAGCGGCTGCTCTCGTCACGCTCGTAACCCATCGTGACTTCCAGATTGGGCAGCACTCTGCACGCCAGGAGAGGAGCCATGCTGGACAGACTGAGCCAAAGAGAGCAGGACTGAGGTCAGTTAACAAATACTTAAACAATTTACCTCAATCATATTCACAGACCACAAGTGAAAATGCTTCTTCTTTATATTTTCCTGATTTAAAGTAACTGTATGTAGTCTGTATTTTAGTGACTATGAGGTCCCCTACAGTTAAGTGAGTGCACGTGCATTCTCTTGCCACCATAAAGCGGTCCACCCCTTTTTGTACTGGTTTACCAAATGCCGTGTTCACGCCATGCCGCAATTGCAAGATGACAACACATGAGATTTTACTCATGAGGGGGTTTCTCATTAATAGTATTGCCATAGAAACACATTAGATGTTAATTATCATTCAAATATATACTAGTAAAAAAATGAAGGTGAAGCAAGAAAATCGGGCCTTTTACCCCCAACAGTTAACGTTAGTGATCGGTGTTACTAATTTTTATTTTAGTGTCATATACTGTACCCAATGGGCTTGCGAGCGCGGTGGAAGTCCTTCATAATTCTCTCCACATCATTATTCAGCTTGCAGTCTTTGCCATCTTTGCTGAAGGTGGACCTGCTCATGAAATGTTAAAGTCAGATAACATGATTTAGGAAAAGATTCTGCTCAAATCAACCCAACACTTCTTGAAACCTTTAAGGAACTTTCTTACTTCAGATCCTGACTTTCTAAAGTTTAATTGGGCTATCTGAAGCCGGATTGGGCTCAGACGTGGATTAGTCTCATCCATCACCTTTATTTCCACTTTGCCTTAACCAATTGTTTGCTAATAGTGAAACATGATAAGAGGATTTTCGCTCCAGGAATAGAGGTAGATCTGGGGTGACTAATAGTAAAAAGGGCAATCCGCACATAATCTGAGGGTCATAAAAGGTTAAGTATGTGCAGAGGGACTCTTGCTGCTTTCTATATGGTAAACTGTCAGGATAATGCACTTCCTTTGGAATGCATTTGCATTGATTCCTTTGCAATAACATTTATATTTGCATTAGCATTCATCAGCTAAAAGACTGTCTCTCTCACAGGTTCTTGACTACTCCGTGGCCTCCAGGGAAGATGACAGCATCAAAGCTGCTGACGTCCAGTTTGGAAAGATCGTTCATCTGCATCATGCCCTGGCCGTGGCTGAATCGTGCAGACTCCATCATCACGTTCCTGCAGAGAGGAAACAGTTTGGTTTTAATGGTCATGATACTTTAACATATACAATATTGTGAACTATCACTACACTCATGTAATGCTACTTCAAAAAAATTCCATGCTGCACATCCATATTTCCATAAAACATGCAATTTCCATGGTACTTTTGAGTTATAAGATTGTTATATATTTGAATGATCTTTACCTGTTGTCACTTGATGCTGGCTGCATCTTTATGTGGTCCATGACATGCATTTGCTGCTGGTTTGGGGCAAAGATCTGAAAACGGGCTCCATTACGGCTCAAGTGGTACATGGTGCTTCAAAAGAGACACATTATTTATTAACTCTTGATTCAGATTGATACAGCATTCAACAGTCAAAATACATTTAAGCTAAGGTGTTGATCTAAACCAGGTAATCAAGATATTATCATTTCAGTTTAATATTTATTTATGTATTTGGCAAATAGTCTTGTAAAAAGGGTCCTGCGCGGTCATTATCTCTAAATAAACCCTTGATGAGTTTATTTTGTGATACAGACCAAGTGATTATTCATTAACCTTTACATAATCCAAACAGATCCATGTTATCACAAATATAAGAGCGCTTAGCCTTTGACAGATTAATGTTTTGAATGATGATACTACTGCAAGAGTTCTTTTGCTGCCAGGTTTTGTTTTTATGATTATTATACTTATATTATACTTAAAATACTTTGCTTCATTAGCGAATTGCATTTTCTTGATTTAGTCAGAAATATAACAAAATTCACTTTAAGCGCAAAACTACAAAAATCTGTTTGCAAATAGGGTAAAAAGTAAACACAGTCTTTCTTTTCTGACACAAATGGCTTTTAAAGTAAATGTAGTGACAGCCAAGCTTCATTAGTAAACATTAGCTACCATAAACTAACTATGAGCAATGCTTTCAATGCATTTAATACTCTTAGTAAATGTTAAACTCTTATACTTTTTCAGTTGTTAATGCACTGGACAAACATGAACATTTACGAAAGGTTAATAAATGAGACCTTATTTTATTGTGTTACCATAAATGGTGCTTGTTTGATGAATGACCAGTATAATGATGCTATGGGAATGCTGTGCACCCTGCTGCATGCATACTTACTACGCAGCCTCATGGATGTCGGTTCCATCCCACCAACCGCAGCCTGAGAAAACCTTCAAAAGCAAAGCAGAGATTATATCTTACACCCAACAAGAAATTCAAGACTGCCAGTTTGTGTGATGTTCTTACCACAGCGATGTTGGTGTTGCCCCAGTTGCCCCAGTCTCCCCCATGATGCATCTGGCAGGCGGGCTGGCGCACCAGCATGGCTGTGGCCTGCTTGACGAGGTGTGCTCGTGATGCCAACATGATCACACTGCTGAGCTTACAACACAGAGATCAACCGCTAGAGAGAGTGCAGACTGAACTGAAAGTGTCCGATCCTGCAGCGGAGGAAGCCCAGCTCTTTTATACTGATGTTGTATGTGAGACGTCACTCTATAAGCTACGCTTCTGAGAAGATAAGATACTTTGTCTGAACAACCCTTTTACTTTCTTCATTGCTTATCTAATAATACCTTCCTCAATTATCTTATTACCTTAAGTCATTTGGTCAACACCCGGCCAATGATGCTTTGCTTGGGCTGCGTTTACCTTCATTTACCTCCTTAAACAATCCCTCCCTCACTGCTCCACGGCCGTTTCATTGCTTGATTTCATTTTGATAAATTGTCTAGTTGCCTCAACTCTTGAACATATATAATTATTATAAACCAAATCTACAATATACTTATTTATAAGTATAATATAGATATTAAATTAATTAGGGTGTACACCTGAAATACATTAATACTGATATATAATTAAATATAAAAATATTTTCATTGGTGCTCTCAGAGAAGTAATAAATATGTTTTTATTAAACGTTTTTATAAATATAATGCACATAGCATTTACTTGAAATATTAAAATTTAAAAAATTACTAAATGAGGAAAAAACATGGATATACAAATAACAGTATAAAAGCGAACAAGCAAAATAAGTAATAAAAAAGATTTTTTAAATATTTTATCCTTTTTTATCAGTTTTTATTTATTATGTGTTTCTTATTTGTGTGTGCGGGGGGGGGGTTATGTTTATGTAATTTTTATATTTTTTTTAATTTCAGTTGTAGTTATTTCTGTACGTCAACTAGATTAAACTAGTTACAAAATATATATATATATATATTCTATTTTATTTCAAGAAGCAACCTTTTTATGGTTTTAGTTAACTATAATATCCCTTTGTTGTATACAGTCATATGCAACATATCTGTAAAAGACATTATAGTGCATTGATGTATTTATCAAACAAATACAACTTTACAAACAATGTGTTACTGAAATGTTTTATTGGGTAAACTGAATTAGAGAAACGTGTTGATCGTTTGCTGTTTGAGACATCTTAAGCATCTTGATTGAATTGCAGTGAATGAGATAGTGTCCTCTAAAGCCCATTAGTTAATAAGGCTCTTAAACACAGTAATACTATGTGGTGTCTGCTGGAGGCCCGGGCACTGATCCAGTGGGTTGTAGTCGTCAGTTCGAGATCCTACAGAACACACTATAGGCCAGATGACACTACACATGAAACATACTGAGATCTAGTAAAGAAATAAACAACAGTTCAACAAATAGGCCTGTGATGCAAAACACCTTCAGATTCCTCCAGAACGATTTATTAAAAGAGATTTAGTTTTAAAAGTAATAAGAAATGAAACTGCTTTGTCAAACTCAAGTCAAACAAACACCTTTTGAAACCTTCAGGGTCAATCACGTGTCAGGGTATGTGCATGAGTTACAAGAAATTTGATCAAGAGTTTATGGATGGTCCTGTTGAAGGACGTGATCAACAGCCATTGCCAACGTGATCAACAGCCATTCACTCACTGCATATTTTTGACCTTCCTTTAGAATCTGACTGAGGTGTATAAGCCTTTTCATAGAGATAGAAGCGTAAGACCTTCTAATCAGCAGACACAATGGCACAGTGACAGAAGCGGAACAGTGTAACCTTCACTGCAGACGAGGGTTAAGAGTTCACCGCTCTCCTGAGACGCAGTCTGTGCACGTCCTGCGCTCTCCTCTGCCGCTCTGACATGGTGACATGGTGCTGTTTGATGGCCGGGAGAAGGACGGGTTCTCCTTTACCGGCGTGACTCGGGATCCTGGGCGGAAATGACCAAAATCGGTTTCAGAATTATGGATTGTCTGTGTTATTCTGTGATGATGATGATAAATACGGAAAAGAAAGCCTACTGTTTCTTTGGCAGTGGTTTGAGAGGTAGGTGTGGGAAATGCTCGAAAACTTCACCCCTGAAAAAAGAAGCATGTGTTTAAATATAAAAATAAAGTGGCAATGATTTTAGAGATGGTTTCTAAATAGGCAAATAGAATTTATAATATGATATAATAAAAAACTGATAAAATATCCAGGCCACACTTATCAAAAAAGCATTTTCATGCAAAATAAAATTGATTTTGTAAACACTAAAAATTATAAAAATATAATTAAAAAAAATGAGTCACAAATAAAAAACTTTTTTATTTTAATGACAGTCCTGTTTATAAAATTATTATTAAAATAATAGTTTACATTATACATACTAACAATTACCATATATACTATATATGTAGGTACTATAAACATTTTATACAATAATTATTATAAATATCATAGCAACTACCAATTAATACCAATTTTAATAAATATATTCAAGTTGTATTAAATATGACATACATGCATATCTATACAATGTATAAATTAAATACATTTTATAATATATATTTTTTTATAAATAGTTGCAAAAATGTAGTTTCTTATTCCCTTCGTTAGATTTTGGCTTGACCAGGATATTTCTTGAACATAATAATGGAGCACCTGCTGTTGTCACAGAGCGAGGCTCTTGCGAGAGAGAAAACTTCAGCAGCCGATCTTTTTTTAGAGGTGATTTCTCTGAGGGCCGTCTTGATCCGCAGCAGCTGGGTGAGGGAACATGATGAGCATCAGGTATGGGTATAAGAATCACAACAGATGCGATGAAGCGCTGCTGACCTCCTGATACTGTGCGGTGTTGGAGTGATAGAGCTGCCGGATGATGAGCTCACACTCCTTCAGCGTCGGGGTTCGGGGCTGCTGGGACGGGCTGCAGGTGATCCTGAGAGGCAGCAGAGACATGACTGCAGCTCCTCTTTCTCCCTCGGTTCCCTCCACTGAGCTGGAGCGGGTCACAGCAGGAGGACGTGTGATTTACTTGGTCAGTTAATCAAAAATGCTAACTCAAGGGTTATAGAGATTTGGCACCTGATGAATCCACTCTGGGAATTCTTCTCGGCCGAAGCGTCGCTGCTGGATTCTGAAGAATTACTGCTGGACCATAGGGACTCTGTGTGCATCACACCAGGGTTATTAGAGTCAACTATAACTACATAAAGAAAATGTGTTACTTGAAATAAAATAAACAAAATATATATAGTTCAGCTAGTTGCCAATGCAACATTTCTTATTTTTCCTCATTTTTTAAAAATGGAATTAAAATACTTTTCATCGTTAAAATAAATAAAACTTAAATAATTAAATAAATGATTTAAATTTAATTAATTTAAAATAAATGAATTATATAAATAAATAAATTATAAATATAAATAAATCAAAATCTACATATGTAAATAAATACTAATAAAAATGACAAAAACAAAATTACTTTATTTATCATTACAAAGTAATGATATAGTATTAATAAAAACTAGTAAAGTATATCAATATTACTAAAATGAATAAAAAAAGTCTACATGTTTAAAAAATAATACATATTTTATTAGTTAAAAACAACAAAATTACTAAAACTTTTCAATTAAATTATCCAAATAAAACATTCAAAATATTAATAAAATAGTATATGAATAATACTAAAATGTATAATTACATAAGACAAAACAAAGCACTGTTATATTTCAAGATGAGTCAGTGCAAGTTGGATTAAGCATGGTCTGTGAAACCGGGGGGAAAGTCTCTCAGTTGTAATAAAATAATTCTTAATATTAGTTTGCAATATACAACAAAATAAGAAACAATAAGAAGACATAAGATATTTCCTCTGCACAGGTTAAGGGTCTTTTCTATAGCAAATTGTGCATCAATGCATGATTACATTCTGAAAATAATTATGAAAAATTAGGCTTGATAAAACATAGTTTACCTTTTGGAGAATCATCATGTTCTATAATCAGTTGATACTGGAATTCTGTAAAAGAGTAAATATTTTAAGTGTAAAAATAGTATGCAAGTGTGCATCAAAATAGGTCATTTTCAAATGAAAACCGTCTTTTTGTGCTTTTTTTGTCCACATCACTGAATTTTGACGATATAACTACCCAAGTGGAAGTAATGCAAACAAATGTTAAAAAGTTCCTCAAAATACTTATGTCAGCCAGTTTGCATCCTCCTAACATGTTGATTAATATCTAATAAATTAATTGTTTAAATGCATTACACGTAGAGATGCCATTTAAAACTGAAATTAAAATATCATGTCAATATTTTTATGATTTTGTTCCTTATTAGATCTAATTCACATTTCAGATGTTCTTCTATTGTGCTCTAGAGGCAGTTTTCACCCTATTCTACTGTTTTAGATCCTTAGGTGGTATATACAGTGGGTACGGAAAGTATTTAGACCCCCTTGAGTTTTTCACTCTTTGTTATATTGCAGCCATTTGCTGAAATCATTTAAGTTCATTTTTTTCCTCATTAATGTACACGCAGCACCCCAAAGTATTCAGACCCTAGATTGCAACCAGTCGTCCTGTCCCTGCAGCATGATGCTGCCACCACCACGCTTCACTGTTGGGACTGTATTGGACAGGTGATGAGCAGTGCCTGGTTTTCTCCACACATACCGCTTAGAATTAAGG
>JAUCMT010000154.1:2343652-2362072 GCA_032357475.1 Enteromius thamalakanensis | reverse complement strand
ACAATTCTGTCTCTGAGCTCTTCAGGCAGTTCCTTTGACCTCATGATTCTCATTTGCTCTGACATGCATTGTGAGCACACAGCTGGACTCAAATGAAGGTGTAGAACCATCTCGAGGATGATCAGAAGAAATAAACAGCACCTGAGTTAAACACATGAGTCACAGCAAAAGGTCTAAATACTTTGTATACTTAGACCATGTGCTATTTAGTGTTTTTCTTTTTTAATAAATCTGCAAAGATGTCAACAATTCTGTGTTTTTCTGTCAATATGGGGTGCTGTGTGTACATTAATGAGGAAATAAAGTGAACTTAAATGATTTTAGCAAATGGCTGCAATATAAGTTAAAAAAAATTTCTTCAATGAAATGAGGAAAATAAATGTCTTCAAAAATGTTCAAACTACAATATTTCCTAAGAAGGGCACACCTTTATTAACACGCTTAAGATCTTCAATTTCTGCATGCAGTCTCTCCAGTGTGTCTTTATGCTGTTGTTGGAGGAACAGAATATCTCTCTCCAGAGATGCGATGCGTGTGCTGTATGCATCTGTCCTGGGCTGAGCAGGTGCTTTTGGGCTCTTGATGTCCACAGGTGGTGATCTGACCATACAGTCACTGGACAGAAGTCTAGGGTATCTCACCCGGTCCAGATCTCGAACCCTGCTCCAGCTGGGCAAGTTTCGCAAGGGTGGTAGATTACTGGTGGACATGGTACTACTGGGATGAATATTAGATTATTAATACATGGATCCTTGGCATATGCTGTTTGTTTATAAAAGCATTTATGGAGCTTGCATGAGACACAGATCAATCCATAGCATCTTCATTGCACATTTTAAAGCTGTTTTGAGATCAAATGTTCCAAGCTGAAAACGTATTATGTTAATTTTATTTTTTTTTAAATGCTATACACCTCAGCTCACTTATAATGTACGTTTATATCTTCTTTTGTTAGAAAATATGGCTACATAGTATGGCTGTAGCTTCATTAACATAAAACATACCTCATCAACATTCCAGAAGCTTGCGCCATCCATCTCTTCCAGACTTATATTCGGTTAAAATTCGATCAAATTAAGCCCATTTCTATTAATAATTGAGCAAATTGAGTATTTCTTCAAATTAAGGGGTTTCAGCGGAAATGCCGGTGAGACGCGCGCGGTGTCGCTTCCTGAGTGAATCAAACGTTGCTATGGCTACCGCGCGCATCGATTTCGACGTGCATAGTGCACGCACTAAACAAACACTTACGCACATGTTAATTGGAATTCTTTTTTTTTTCTTTTCTTTTCTTTATTTTCCATGTCAGTAAACTTATTTCAAATGAAACACAGAAAGGAAACGTAAAATAAACTAGAACACAAAACCACCATATTACTAGAAAAACAACTAAAATTGTATGCAAAAGTGAACAGCATGTGTGAAGTCTGAACAATTACAGCCCATTTATGCAACACAAGTGCAGTATCAAATGTCATACAGTGATTTTATCAAAAACAATCAGACCAGAGCGAAAGCTAGACAGGTGAATTGTGGATACAATCATGACTGAATGTGTTAAGACTCGTTCGTAGCTCACACTATTACTATCAAAACACAGTTTTACTAAAAAAAACAAATCCAAAATCCAATTAATATACAACACACTCATAATGTGATGTTGGCAAACCTGAAAGCCTCCAAATTGTAGGTACATAAAATATCTGCTTTCTGTTTTCAACCGGATAATAAATAATTTGTCCATCCATCTTGGGTATTTGTGTATAAATGTGTGTTAAAATAACATTACAATGACTAATTAAAATATATATATTTTTTTTAAATGCAATGGGATATATCCGGAAGTGTTTAGATATGGCAGCATCTGTAGACTAATGATTGATCAATACAAATAAAAGGATACTTTTATAACATGATTAAAAAAAATTAAAGGAGAGCAACCAATTGAAAAACAGGAAAAAAAAATGGAAAGTGCAGCTCAATATTTTTGAATGGAAACAAGATAAACTTTGATGAAACAGGAAAAGATACCTTTGGAAAATAATTAGTAATTCCCCACAGTTTAGTATGCCAAAGAGGCTGCTAGCAAATGCATCTTCAACAAGCATGATGCTGAGATGCTCTGCACCCTTTAAGTCTTTAATCAACAATAAAGCGTGCCCTAAAATACTCCCGTTTTCTATCTGTGTGGGTTTATTGCCAGATACATGCAAGATGAATTTGAATGGAATTCTACAAGCAATGCCATAATTATTCTCTTTGATTTATTCCATGCACGTCTGCCAAAGTAAAATGCTTATTAAATGTGTGCATGAATATGGGCGCTCTGCACGATCTGGAACACTGAATAAATATTCATTCTCGAAGGCCCAACTAAAATCTGAACATTGTTGCTTTATCTAAAGGCCAAAGGTGTGGCGTTGGGCAGAGAAGATGTGGGGTGGCGGCGGTTGGCGTTCAGGGTGTGTAGGCTGGCGGAGGCTGGAATTGGTTGGCAATGTCGTAGTCAACTGGGTATGTTTCACTGCTCTCCTCCATCTCTGAGAGGAGCTCCAGAGCCTGCTCCTCTTCCTCTGTGGGGTAATGACGGAGCAGGTTGGCCGCCGTGGCTAAAATGGAGGCTCCGCCTGCACCGGCCACCAGGTAGAAGCTGATGGCAAAAGTGACGTAGATGAGTGAGCCGTGGTACTTCTTGTGCTGCTGCTGCAGGGACAGAATCAATTCTGAGGCCCAGTAGCAGAAGCCGATCACTGTAGCACACTGGAGCACTGCAATACAGTCATAAACACATTTTTTATAAAAAATACTTTAAGCTGAAAATAATTTATCTAACTTAGTGTTCCTATCAAAAATTGCTTAATGGCTTTTGGAATTTTTTTTTAGTAGTTTGGTGACCAGGACTTTCAATCGAAGAACAGAAACCTCTCAGGTTTTAATAATTGTGGTCTAGTAGTTTTGGTCCTTCATGAATGCGTACCTGTGAGAATGTGAGCAAAAGCATATCTGCGTGTGATCTTGAGGGCTGGGTGTTTGGGTCCAAAGACATCCAACAGAAATGCCGTTAGGCTGCAAAGTATGCCCAAGAAACAGAAAGCAGCAATGACCCGTAAGAGCAGGATGGACTGAGAGTTGATACAGTAATCTGTGAAGAGAGAGTAAACATTAAATGTGGAAGTAGAAGAACTCCTTTTCAACTTCAAATTGTGATCTATGCACACTACCATTCTTAAGCAGCAAAATAACTTTATTATTTGCATTCAAAAAGAGGACATGCGTTACTTCTTTTAAAACCCTTACAGACCCCAATCTCAGTTTTGGATACCAACCCTCAATGAGTTTGTCATCTATATATCCCAGGACGTCTGCGACACCGAGCTCCTGTCTGGGGCAGGTTCCTCCATGGACGCGAAGCCAAGCAGGCTCTGCCAGGGCCGTACAGAGTGCCGTGATGGAAAGCGCCCCCGGTAGCGCAGATGCTAAACTCCGCTCGGGTTGTTTGGGTAAAGCCGTTCCACCTCTCCTCCTCCGGTTTCCAGGCACAGCAGTTCCCGGGGGTGCGTACATGTTCTTAAAAGCTCTGAAAGCCCTTGATTAAAACAATAAAACTCAAATATGCTAGAGAGAGAGTGGACAGATCAGGGGTTTTACCACCGCCGGCCACTACAGACAAAAAAAATAAATAAAAATACAATCAAAATCCCAATCAGGTTACAGTCATTCGAAACACAACATGAGATTGAGTGCGTTTCAATTAAAAGTAATAACTTCAAGCTAACTAGAACAAAAAAAGAACATTTGTACTACGTAAAGAAAATGATTGATTGATTATGTAGATTAAAGATCATTAATTAAAGCATTAAAACCCTTACGTAATCAATAGAATACAAAAAATAATATTTAAATGAATAATAAGTTACATTTATGCATTCAACAGATGCTTTTATCCAAACATGACTTATTTTAATTATATTTAGTGATGAAAGTACTTATTTTATTATTAATAATAAATTAATTACAGTAAACTATTGGTAGGCAGGCACTTAAGATAACCTTTTAATCATTATTATATCAACTAATTAAAAATTATTGATTACTTTCCAGAATAAACATACCCACTAACAGAATAATATATAAACAATAATATGATTTTTTTCTACTTCCTGTTACATAACAAAAGATTAATGGCATATTTGCATTTATAAACAAGTATACATTTTATTGAAATAGTATATTTACCTGTTTGCTGTAATTGAAGCTTCTCTTTCAGTTTTTAATCAGGTATGATCATTTATGTCAAGAACTGGCCTTACACCTTCACAATACACACAAAACCCTTTAAAACCTTCTCAAAATCCACCGAAATAAAAAACGACTTAATGAAACAAATCTATAATATGTTCAGTTTCGAATTAATCCGCTGATCGTCGCTATATCGCACACATTTTCGCGTGTTTTATTGTTGATTTCCAGTAAAAACATAAACAATAGTCCGTTTGCTTCCTCTATTAGGCGCAGAGCTGCTCCTGCCCCAGACTTCCGTTTCCTGTGTGTTGGCGTTTGAACCAATCAGTCGCGTCCTTCAGCAGACGTCAGTCCTCGAGCACGTGTGTATGACGTTAGTGTGAAGAATCGAAACTTCTCATGCAATGTAAGATTTTTCTAAGGAACATTAGTTATAACTTCATACTAAAGACTTTGAAATTACTAAGAAAAAAAACTTTTAAACTAGAAATTGCTTGTACATGTTAAAAAGAAACAAGAAATGACTAACAAAGTGAGGAAAACTAAATTATTTTAAAGCATTAAATTAATGATTTAAATGACTATGTGTATTTGTTTATGGACCTTTTCCTACTTTACTATATATATTGTTGTTATTGCATTTGTTTTGATGTATTGCCCTTGTATGTTTACTGCTCTAAGAATTGCAATAAAATAAAGATCTTTCCCCCTCATAATGCATGTCTATTCATTTCACTATTTTAACTCTTCCACTCTTATAAACGTATAAACGTTCTAAAACGTACGCTTTTAGTTAAAACTTACTAAATATTTGTAACATTAATGCAATAAATAAAAAATAAGTATAAAGTAAAATTAAATAATAATAGGTCTCATTGTATGTGAAATAGGTAATGTCAACCATTAATAATTACATTTAAAAGCATTCTCTCTATATATATATATAGATATATATGCTACCATTCAAAATTGTGGGGTCAGTAAGGTATTTTTAAAATGGTTTTTAAAGATGTTTCTTCTACTCAAGGCTGCATTTATTAAAATAAAAATCCAGAAAAAACTATTGTGAAATATTATTTGAATTTAAAATAACTGTTTTCTATGTAAATATATTTTAAAATGTAATTTGTTATACAAAGCATCATTACTCCAGTCTTCAGTCTCACATGATCCTTTCAGAAATCATTCTAATATGCTGATTTTTTTATTATCAGTGTTAGATAAAAAAATCAGCATATTAGAAGGATTTCATAAAGGTCTGAAAGTGACACTGAAGACTGGAGGAATGATGCTTTGTATCACAGGTATAACATTAAATTACATTTTAAAATATATTCACACAGAAAACAATTTTAAATTGAAATAATTCTTCACAATATTACAGTGGTTTTTCTGCATTTCTATTCTAATAAATGCAGCCTTGATGAGCAGAAGAAACATCTTTAAAAACCATCTTAAAAATATCTTACTGATCCCTAATTCTTTGAACAGTAGTGTATGCACATATATATATATATATGTGGGAAGAAAATAAAATGGAAAAACTATCGAAAAAAGCCAGGGGTTCAAGAGGGGGCAAACAATACTTACAATACAAACAATACAAGCAAATACTTTTCAAGAGAGAGAAATGAAAAAGAAACATTTTTTTAAGTAAATAAATAATAAAAAAAAAAGAAAGAAAGAAGCAGATCACATAACAATAAGCATTATCTTTCCAACAAAACAAATTAATTATTAATCTTCAAAATCACCAAAAAAGAAGCATACAATCAAAGTTTTATTTTTGTTACTGGAGGTAGACAAAGATTTCCTAAACTTTGCATTTGTGGATGAAATTAAGTTTTATAGAAGGCAAACATTTCCGTATTGTTTGTTTCTCACTTTTCTACGTTCATGAACACTTTCTCTACAGTCCTGATGGCGGCGCTACGGTCCTGCATTCGTATCAACAGGAAAACCGCTGAAGCAGGAAGCAGGAAGTGGAAAGCTGCTGATAAACAGTGCTTAAAGCAGTGTGACATTTGAGAGAGGACAGCGTTGCCCATTGCCTATGAACACTTGCATGTCATATAATTACAAATATCACACAGTTATATGAGATGAAGGGCGCGCTGGAGCTGCTGCAGAGAGTGAGCGCGCACCCGGACGCGCGCTGCTGGTACGTCGCGTGGAACCCGGCGGGAAAGCTGCTCGCGTCGTGCGGCGGAGACCGCGCCATAAGAATATGGGGGAAAGAAGGTAAAAACAACATACATATGCTTTTACACCACATATTACTCATCTAAACAATGTATTTAATGTTATATATGAAAGCTAAAAAGTATGTCAAGTTGAAGTCAGTGAATTATTAATAAGTAAAAAAAGATGAAAACAGTACACACAATATGTAACGTTACGTTAATGCATAAAAAACAAATATGCAACACCCTACACACTGGTTATACCTTTTACTATTTGCTGTTTATTTGACACTTCCTTGCAAGATTATAGATTATTTTGTATCTATTGTAGATAAACAAAGATATGTTTTTGAATGACGTCACACCAAGGCTGCATTTGTAGGATCAAATGTTTTTAATGTTATTGTACTGTTATTGTAAATGTTACATGTTAAATGTTTGCTATAAACATAGTTTATAATTAATTTATTCACATGACAGCTTAATTTACTTGACACCTGAACGCTGGAGTAATGACTGCTGAAAAATTAGCTTTGTTATACCAGGAATAAATTGCATAAAATATAATAAAATAAAATATATTCATAAAGAAAACAATTATTTTTAATTGTTCTAATATTTTTACATTTTACTGTATTTTTGACTTGCCTTGGTGAAAAAACATAAAATGTATTCCCTATTTTTACTGACAGTATATTATATTTAAAAATTTTTGTGTCTTATGTGTCTGATCTTTATTCTCAGGGGACAGTTGGGAATGTAAGTGTGTCCTGGCTGATGGACACCAGCGTACGGTCAGAAAGGTGGCCTGGTCTCCCTGTGGGAAATATCTTGCATCTGCCAGCTTTGATGCCATAACGTGCATCTGGAAGAAGACGAATGATGATTTCCAGGTCTGTTTTTACATAAGCATAATTTCAGACTCTTAAAAATTGAAGGAAGTGACATTGTTAACATCTTGCCGGACTGGCATGCCCACCATGTGTGTTTACAGTCCCTGACAGTGCTAGAAGGCCATGAGAATGAGGTCAAGTGTGTGGCCTGGGCTCCATCTGGAAACTTACTGGCCACCTGCAGCAGAGACAAAAGTGTTTGGATCTGGGAAGGTACATCAGGAATTCATAAATAAATAAATAGACTCGTTTTTTTTTTCTTTAGAATCACATCCACTAATGAATCGTTCATAATAAGCAGAGGAATGTGCCAAAAAATAAATTAATTCTTGTTTCATTTTAATCATATATTATAGTCAAAGGTTTTACAAAAGGAAAAATCTAATCTAATTTAGTAATTAATAATTATATGTATATTTTATATATATGTTTATATTATTATTTATATTATATTTTTTATATATATATATATATATATATATACACAGTATGTATATATATATATATATATATACACAGTATACATTTTTTTTTAATATTTATGTGTATGTATTTATATTCTTATTTTGCATTATATATAAACATATTTAATATATAAACATTTGAAATGCAAACATGCACGTGTTTGTATTTATATATCTACATAATTAATACACACAGTATATTATGTAGCCAAACAAAAACTTTCTAATTCTTTGTAATTGTAATCTACAGACACAAATAGATTAAATGTAATAAAATAAACACTTATGTTTATTTTTACTGGTCTGAAAGTTATGAAAGTAAAATTGCCCAAAAATCTCAAAACTGATCGGTGTAAGAAGAAATAATAGTTTTTCTTGTTGTGTCTTTCCTTACAGTAATTACTTAGACTACTATTAATTGTGTCAAACCCTTTATTTTCCTTCTAGTGGACGAGGAGGATGAATATGAGTGTGTAAGTGTTGTGAACTCACACACACAGGACGTGAAGCATGTCGTTTGGCACCCGACACAGGAGGTATGATATTTCCATGCATGTTATCCAGCACTCATATTATTAATTTATAATTCATGCTTCCTTGTAATTTTCTTTTGCAGCTTCTCGCATCAGCCAGTTATGACAACAAAGTGTGTATTTATAAAGAGGAAGATGATGACTGGGAATGTAGAGCCACGTTAGAGGGTCACGAATCCACCGTTTGGAGTCTGGCCTTTGACCCAGAAGGACAGAGATTGGCGTCATGTAGCGATGATCGTACCGTGAAGATCTGGAAGGAGTCGACGCCTGGAGATGGTGAGAGCACAAACATTTCAAAATGTTTCTTACATGCAGTTTTGCTCTTTATTACTACTTTGAATAATCTGTAGTTGACTCGGCTGTTATGGTGATTTTGACGCAGGTTCGTCAGATGAGACCTGGAAGTGTGTGTGTACGTTGTCTGGATTCCATGGGAGAACAGTATATGATGTTGCATGGTAAGATGCACTGTGTTAACCCTATTAATCCTACTGTATTATATTTGATATGTGAATTTCTATATTATCAACATGATCAAAACCTGCTGAAACCTGTTGAACACAAGATGGATGGTCATCAGATGGAAAGTTTTAGCAAGCAAAAGGCCTTTAAGTATAGTTGTTCAAACCTTTACAGCTTGTTCTTCACTTGACTTTTTTGCGATGAAGTCTGAACTTATTTTTCTAAAGAAAATGTTTATTGCACAATTGACTTTTCTTTCTTTTTTTAAAGAGGTTTTCTTTGGATTGTTTGACTACTCAAGAGAGTATACACAAAAATATAACTTAAATGTAAAATTTTTCAAAGTTGATCTAGACGTACGTAGAAAATAGTTCTGTTAATGCTAAAGCTGTGAAAACTGTGTTCATTCATGGTGTGCGTTTTAGTCACAGATTTACTATAGTTTTTGTAGTAAAAGTGGTTATACCAAAAAAAAACAGGGTTATACACCTTTACTATAGTAAAACCATATAAATGTGTGTATATTTGGTAACGCTTTATAATAGGTTAACACCTGTTAACTATTAAATATGACTTTTTCCTCAATAAATTCTTAATTTGCTGATTATTAATAGTGCGGTAGTTGTTAAGTTTAGGTATTGGGAGGATTAGGGATGTAGAATAAGGCATTAATATGTGCTTAATTACCATTAATTTAAATGGCTAATATTGTAGTAATCTGCACGCTAATCAGCAACTAATAGGTGTAACCGTAAAATAAAGTGTTACCGTATATTTTGTTTATTTATTTTTTGTATTTGTTTGAATTTTTTTGTTCTCATTAAGAACTCAGTAAAAAAAATATTAATTATTAATTATTATTAATTATGATCTGAATGAAATAATTCATGACACATGCTCTGAGGTCCTAATCTGAATCAAAAACGATCTGATTGGATCACTCAGAGTAATTAATTTTGCGATGCAGTTGTTTAACTTATTCTGAGTTTATAAAAAAGTGTTTCACCCACCTTTGTGCTTTTTAATATTATTACAAGCAATGTCTAAATTAAAAAATGAGTGGCTCTTCTGGTCTGGTTTTTGCTAGTGATCGCTTCAACTGAGTGTTTGAGCAAGACTATAGAAATGCACATTATAATTCTACAAATATATTTAGGTGAAGTAACCAGTTCACTGCTAACTTGTAGTGAAACACTTTCTGTTAGATTATCAGTTATTATACAGTAGGTGTTGGGAGGAGAGGTATCAGAGTCTTATGATTATTTTATATAAAATGGTTTTGAAATGGCTTTTGAAATGATTAAATAAATGTTGCTATAAATACTTTGTGTTCTTCTTAGATATTAATTTTGGACAGGATATTGCATTTCTTAATTTATTCCTTAAAGTGCCCCTAATTTGGGTTATAAAAGGTTCATTTATTGCTTTTAATTCTCCAAAAGCGGCACCTAGTAGCAAAGAATGAATTTGGATTTTTCTTCATTTTGACTTGATAGGTGTCCTCTGACCGGTGCCCTGGCCACAGCATGTGGTGATGATGGAGTCCGTGTGTTCAGAGAAGACCCCGCTGCTGACCCAGAGCAGCCCATCTTCAACATGTCAGCTCATGTGCCCAAAGCCCACAGTCAGGACGTCAACTGTGTGTCCTGGAACCCGAAGGAGGCGGGACTGCTGGCCACCTGCAGCGACAACGGAGAGTTTGCCATCTGGAAGTACAACTCTGACTCCTGAGCCGGTGAATGACACTCGATCAGACAGAAGCACTGAATGAATTTCAACTGCTCAAGTGACATCATGGGTCATAACGAGGAACAATAGCTGTTTTTATTCTGGCTGTGAGTGAGGAAACTCGCATCACTCTCTGCTAGTGTTTTTGATGGGTCAGTTGTAACTTATCAGAATTGTTTTTGACAGTATGGATATATTTTAGCTTTATCTGTAACTTGAAATACCTTCAGTGCTTTAAGTAAATAAAGCTTTTTGATGCTGAAGATAAAACAAACTATATTTTTTCTTTTTATCATGTCCCACAATTGTCCCAATTGTGAAGAAGGTATGTGTTAAATAAATAACGAGTCTCATGAATTGCAGGGTGAACTTTATTTAAATAATTCAAGGTTGTATGCATATTAATGTTACAGAACAAGTGTTTGGTCACTGGTTTGTGTTTCCGAATATATGAAAGAGAGGGCATTCAGTGCGCCGAACCATTTGTAAAACATCACTTTCCCTGTGACGTCCTCAAGGAAAAATCAGTACATGGTAGTTCAAAAAGAGCACAAATAATCAAACAGTAGTTGATTTTTTTTGCGTTCAGGTCAACTGTATGTGTGTAATCAGGGTTTTCTGCCTTTTTTGCGAAGGGACTGTCCTTCCCCAGAGAACGCAATGAAGTTACTGGCTGTATCGTCCTGCAGACAAGAAAATATTATTCAAATAAGAGATTTCCTTAACGGTGTTTTTACTTAAACCGTAATATACACTAAATATATTCATGTAGAAATGTGGATTTGTTTAAAGCCTGTAATTTTACTTACAATTTCAGTTCTGCGCGGCTGTTGTCTGGAGTTACGGATGAAGGTGATCCTTCCGACTTTGAACTCGTAGTTAGGAATTCCTCTGTATAAAATATGTAAAAAAAAAAAACAATTAAAATGAAAGTTCAACTTAGACTGCAAAAATGAGAGCTGGTCAGTCAGTACCGTTTGATGTCACTAGGATCAAGCGGTGCTGGACTGGGTTCAATGCCTTTTTTCTTCCCATCTAGACGATTTCCAGAACCGGTAAAGGCCTGAGGAGAAAAACAGGAAGGAAAAGCACCATTGAAGTGAACAAGGCTTAATCTTCGTAAGATATGAAGGTGAATGAATACTGCTGATAATAATGATGATCACTGTTTGACTTACTCTGAAACCGAGGTCCATCTCATAATTACTTGGATCTGTCTCCTCTTCCTACAGTGGAATGATAAACACCAGCATTTAGAAAAGCTTACATTTGATTTGTCGGGTGATGTAAGGGATTTCTGTTTGTCAGAACATACTGTTGGTTCTTCAGGATGCTGCATGTGTCTCTCTGGTTCTTTGTAACCGAGAGGAGCATCAAAGTCCACCTCAAAGGCAAAAATTGTGTATTTAGAGATGCATAAAGGTATTCAGGTAATATACAGATCTGATAAAACATTCAGACGCTTGGGTCAGTAAGATTTGTTTGTTTTTTAAAGGCCTCTCTTCACCATGACTATTTATTTTATCTAAATATTCTAATCAGTAACATTGTGAAATATTATTACAATCTGAAATCGATATTTTCTGTTTGAATGTATTTTAAAATGTAATTTAATCCTGTCAAGCAAAGGTGCATTTTCAGCATCACTACAGTCTTCGGTGACACACGACCCTTCAGAAATCATTCTAATATGCTGATTTGCTGAAGAAACATGTCTGATTCCTATCTGTCGTAATTGGAGAAAAACATTTTAAATATCATTATAAATGTCCTAACTTAATAAGTTATTAATTAATTTAATGCATTGTTGCAAAGTATGAATTTGTTTCTTTCCTACTGACCCAAAACGTTTGAACAGTAGCATATACAAGGTATATGATATTTATTGTGTGCTTATATATTTAATAAGCATCCCTACATTCATATCACATTCGATGATGGAGACAGCCTTGTCGGGTTTGGTCTCCATAACGCGTAACTCATAAATCTGGAAAACAGAAATTTCTAGTTTAGCGCATCAGGGTTTTTACCACTGGATTAATCATTATACTGATTTTACAGACATAATCACCTTTTCATTATAATTGATAGCGATTACGTCTCCAGTGGTCAAACAGGCAAAATTCCTCAAAGCATTCTCTAATCTGAAAAATAAGAATATTAAAGTATTAATAAATCAGCACATTAAACTTAAATAAAAATTGTTTTGTGTGAAAGGTGCATGCAGTTTATATATTTACACAGCTTTAGGATTTGTGATATCCAGGAAGTCTGGACTCTGTGGCTGGAATTTGGAGTATGTGGCCACCATGAGATTCACGCTCTCCACCTGGACCAAACCACCTTCCTCCAACAACAAGTTCTGCATCATCTGAGGGCAAAATGAAACATGATCAACACCAATAATGTGTCAAAAATAAAAAGTGCTAGCGAGATGCAGCATGAGTTGATCTGCTGTGTGTATTATACCCACCCAGTGAGGGAGGTAGCAGATGCCTTCATCTGCCACAAACTCCAGAACGCCGCAGTGTGTCATTCTGTCTGAATTCTTGTTGGTGAGTTTGAACAGCATGGGGTATGTGATGTTTAGTCTGCCTGAAAAACAAACCACATATGAAATAAATATACAAGACATGTAAAGTTTTCATATTTATTCCATTGTCTGTAACTTACTCAGTTGGTCCAAAGCAGATGGGGGCATTATTACTGAAAACACAACATAATAGCTGCTTTAGTTCAGGGAAATGCAACCAAGAATCTACTAATACTTGATTTCATGTCGTTTTGTTTTACAGTTTTATAGACCATGACATACTCTTTCCTCCTTTCTCCACATCTGAGCGGTCATTGGGTCCTGCCAGCATGGACACTGAATAACACCGGTACTGAGTAGAGAAACGGTTCTGGAAAACCCGGCCCACGTGGGGCTCAAACATGTTGAAGGAGAACTGATGGAAGAAGAGGACAGAAACAGTTTTTAAACTTGCCACTTTGTGTGTGTGACATGACATTTATTGACGTGTGCATATAGGTAGACTAAGAGTCTAAGATCAATGCAGTGATAACTTGTGCATTTCTAACGATATTCTTTTCTTTGGCTGAAATATTTTATGCCTCAAAAAACTCGTATTCATTAAATCAATATCATTTCTGCTACAGTGACAGTGCAGCTTTCTACTGCTTGTAGCTTAGCATTGGCTAGCAAGTTCTAATAGAAATAACAATAAAAAGCGTCATGCTAAAAAGGCAAATTTAAAGGAAGATTAAAGTTGATTACATACCATGTTATCGCTTTATATGCCAGACCGCAGAATATCAGCGAATATGAGATGAGAGAATACTGATGACAACTCAATAACAAACAGCAGCTCTCCTATCGGTGGGAAGTGCGTGACTAGTAATAGGACGTGACGCAACAAAACAACAACGCGTCGTCCCAAACCGTAGCCAATCACAGCTCTCTTTCAAGCTTCGGCACACGCACTATATATAAAAATTTGTTAAATCCATATGATATATAATAATTCCAATAACTATTCAATATATGAGAAAAACTTGCTTTTCTATAAAAAAAATCTAGATCTATTTATTACCTTATTTTGCTAGTCTGTGTATCTGTATCTGATTGGATAGAAGAGCCGCTTGCCGTCGCACGCCATTGGCTAAAGTATTCGCCTGTCACTCTAAGTCGTGTTTCGATTGGTTATTTTTGCAAAGGCCGGACTAAACTTACAAGCAGCAAATTTGGCGCCAGAGACGAGACACGGAAACCTTGGGTTTAAAAACAACGAAGTCTTTTGTCTTAAAACGGGAACATACGCAGAAGTTATCGTTTTTTAATATATATTTAAACTTTAAGGCTTATATTTTAACATGTTCGTCACCGATATTCGAAAGGAATTTTATGATGTCGTCGTTAATCAGGTGTGTAATAGTCTTTTTCCGCTAGTGTTCGTTTGAGGCAGAAATACTGTTGATATTTACTAACGTTAAATACCTAACAGTTTTTTAGAACCAGTTTTAATACTACAATTGTATGCAAATGTTTTAGTGTTATAAGTCTATTTTGGTTCCATGTAATATGTTGTATATTATGTTACTGCTTGTGTTACATTGTATAAGTACAAGTTTATAGCACAAGTACAAACTTAAAGTTGGAAACATATTCTTAAACTGCTTTGACTTTCTGATGTTTTCTTGTTTTCATATCTTTAGAGAGTGGCCCTGTTCGTGTCTCCTGATATTGATGCTTTGTGTGCCTGTAAAGTTCTGCAGGTTAGTCTAGTCAAAATTCATATGCTACAGTAATTTATCGATCAATATTACAACATACACACGCATTAAATCCACTAGATACGATGGCTACAGGATGCCCACAGTAACAAGTAACTTATAGAAAAAGATCTGTGTCTGTGCAAAGAAGATGAACTTTATGTAGTTGGCTATATGTTAGAGATCACACATAGTTGGTTGGTTTGTTTAGAAGAGGGCTCTTTAATATTTTAGACCTCATGCATCCAAATATGATCGTCTATGTGCAAGAGACCCTGTCATTAAATATTAGAGGCAGCTACACATTCATTTATAAAGCCCTTATCAATAATATAATAAAATATTATAGCAAATATGTTTAAAATATTGTTTGCATTATTGTACTATACTGTTGAATGTTTAATTATTTTAATATAATGTTTGTGGGTTTTTTCTTTATTTATTGCAGTTAATTATTTATTAATTTGAATACAATTCACAATACATTTTCTTGATTTTTAAAAGATTTTTTTTATTAATTTAGTTTTTTATTATTATTTTTAAAATCCGAATTTGTTCATTCATTGTATTCAGTATTTTTAGTCCTGCTGTTTGTTTGTCTATTCCACCCAGGCTCTGTTTCACTGTGATCAAGTCCAGTATACGCTGGTTCCTGTGGCAGGATGGCAGGACTTGGGAACAGCCTTTATGGAGCATAAAGAGCAGGTACCATTTCATGCTCTCCCATACATGCTGTCTACGTTGGTGTTTTTAAAACCCAACTTGTATGTCAACCGTATAGACTAGTCATCAGCTTTAGAGTCTAATCTAGAGGCAATTAATGTTTGTATGTTTCTTCTTCTAGTACCAGTATTTTGTTTTGATAAACTGTGGAGCAAACGTGGACCTCTTGGAGACGCTTCAGCCTGAGGAAGACTCCATTTTCTTCATCTGTGACACACACCGGCCTGTTGACGTGGTTAATGTCTATAATGACACACAGGTACACACATTCAGCATTTCTTATATCCTTCTCCTTATTGTCAAAAATATTGTTATTAATCATTTCTTTAATTGAACTGCAATAGATTAAGCTTCTGATAAAGCAAGATGATGACCTTGGTGTTCCGTCCTACGATGACATCTTCCGTGATGATGAGGAGGATGAAGAAGATGGAGATGATTCTGGAAATGAAAGTGATGGCAGTGCAGAGCCTTCTGGGAAACGAAGGCGTTATGATGAGGCATGTTTTTATGATATTGTCGTACGTATTATAAGTAGCTTGATTTATATATTCAGATCTTCTTATGTATGTGTTAACTGCTTCAGGGTGCACTGGAAAGGAGAATAGAACGGCAACGGGCCAGAAGGGAATGGGAAGCTCGGCGGTCAGTAATTATGAACCTAACAATCACTCCAAATTACAATTGCCAGTGCTGACACGGTTTTCTGTGTTAACTACATTCTGAAGAGTGTTTTTGGTTGCAGGAGAGAGATTCTGTTTGACTACGAGCAGTACGAGTTTCATGGAACATCAGTGAGTAGTTATTATTTCATATGGTCTGACATTCATGCATTAATGCATCTATGACATTAATTTGAAGCTGATTTGATTGGTAGCTAGGACTCGGTGATGGAGCTACAACACGATTAATACATCATTGTCTTTAGGCTCTTGATTATATGTGACCCTGGACCACAAAAGCGGTCTTAAGTCGCTGGGGTAAATTTGTAGAAATAGCCAAAAATACATTGTATGGGTCAAAATTATTGATTTTTCTTTTTTGCCAAAAATCCTAAGGATGTTTCATAAAGGTATTTAGTCAATTTCTTAATGAAAATATATTAAAACTTAATTTTTGACTAGTAATATGCGTTGCTGAGATCTTCATTTTGACCATTTTGTCGGTCAAATTTTGCCCAATCCATCCAAATCATAGATCAATGGAAATCATATATATTAAGCCTTAAGATCATGGATAAATCTTAATTTACGTCTAGTTTTGTTGTCCAGGGTCACATATAAGATATAATTTGTGTGCTAATGTATGTTGTTCTGAAATATGCATTTATTAATAAAACAACACATTGTGATTATCTGCCTTATTTACATGCATATGTTTTATATGAAACAATGTTGTGTGAGACCTAAATATTTATGTTATTGCATATTTATGGATCAGTGTTTTGAAACCGTAAAATGATCAACCCTGCTGTCACGAGCTCGAGAACTTAAAGCGGCAGACGTGCTCGAGCTTAGAATAAACGGTGTGGAGGCAAATATAGTCATTGTTATCGTGCTTAGTGCTGCTGTTTAATACTTGAATAAGCAATATTTTTCTCAAATTTGCAACTGCTTTATTCTGTTCCAGGCAGCATTGGTGATGTTTGAGCTGGCCTGGGTCATGTCTAAAGACACCAAAGACATGCTGTGGTGAGCTTATTTTATATTACCTGTAAAAACGTAATTGTAAAGAAAAAAACTGCATCTGTTTGCTTTGAAACTCATTAATTGCTTGTGAATTTCACAATGACAACTTAACGAAATTGAGTTTAAATGCTAAATTACTTGGACGGATTGAAATAATATTTTCTTCTAAAACGTACTTCAAAAATCATCAGTGTGTATTTGCTCTTTGATTGGCAGGTGGAGTGTCATTGGAGTGACAGATCAGTGGGTTCATGATAAAATACCACAGTAAGGATCTCGCTCTTACCTCTCTTTGAAACATCTCAGATTTTCTCCTGACTTCAGAAGCAAATGTTTCAAGTAACCTTGTTTCTTTTAAAGCATGAAATATGTGACAGACATCGCCACCCTACAGCGTCATGTGTCCAGACACAACCATAGAAATGAGGATGAGGAGAACTCGCTGTCCATTGACTGCATGAGGATCTCTTTTGAATACGAGTATCCTGCTTCATAATATGGAACTTGTGTGAGCTTGAGTGTTCAGACAGAAGACCGGCGTATTGCCTTTTAGAAGCAGCATGCTACATGATTTAATTACATTATGAATTTCATTGAATATCAAAATGATGTAGTATGTTATTTTGAACTTATTTAAATGACCTGTGGTGTGAATTGAGTGTGTTTGACCCTTGACCCCAAGTGTCAGTCTGAGGTTGGTCTTGTATCAGCACTGGTCTCTGTACGAGAGCATCTGTAACTCGTGTTACACCTCCTGCAGCTTTAAACTCTGGTCCATCAACGGACAGAAGAAACTCCAAGAGTTCCTAGCAGATATGGGGTAAGTGGACTGATCTTATTCTTCTTGCTCTTAATGTGCTAATAGTGTGAAGCAAGAAGCTTCGCATCACAGTAATTTTATCACATTTCCTAGTTAATCATTGGAAAATCTTTCCTGGCCTCCAATAATTAGCTATTTTTATAGAATAGCAGCAGTAGATAAAGATGTTTTATTTAAGAAGTAATAAGAATTTCTTGAGCAACTTCATTAAGTTGATGTGTGTCAGTAGTTTATATGAAAGAGATGGTTCATCCTTATAATAAACATTTGCTGAAAATTCTTGCCTTCAAGCCGTCCTAGATGTAGGGGAGTTGTTTTTTCACCTGAAAAGTTTTGGAGACATGTAGCACTGCTCACCAGTGGGTGCCGTCAGAATGAGAGTCCAAATAGCTGATAGAAACATCACAAT
>JAUCMT010000154.1:2319541-2335915 GCA_032357475.1 Enteromius thamalakanensis | reverse complement strand
TGCAGCAAGTTTCCTGTAAGGGGTAGGTTTAGGTGTAGGGTCAGTGTAGGACAATACTACATACAGTCTGTACAGTAAAAAACACCATTACACCTATGAAGAGTCCCCACAAGGATAGCAAACCAGACATGTGTGTGTGTGTGTGCGCGCTTTAAAACTTCTGTAACTTGTAACATTTGTGTAACTTTTCAAAACTTTTCTTATTTTTGGAAAAAGTGAGAATAAAAGTGATTTACATGAAAAAGAAACTTCTAAAAATGTCAAAAATAAACTAAAATGGAAAGGAAAATAATAGTATAATACTTAACAGCCAAACACAAATTTGTTATGAAACAGTGAAAGCGTGAGGGATAGCGACACCCTGATGCGCAAAAATGATATGCAATATTAGCAGGTTTGTGGGTTGGTACACTCGCTGCGGGAAGAAAGTGAAAAAAAGTCCTGTAATGTATATAGTTTTAGCGCATAAGAGAGCCCGTATCAATTTCTGCCAAATTTCAATTCTTTTGAATGTGTGTTCGCCATTTTTATTTTAAAAATAAAAACTCCATTATTGGAGTAACATTTTAAAGTATTTGGGACATGGTCACTATACTTTGTTTTGCACTGGCGACTGGGCTAGTTTTGTCTCCTGCCAAACCTTTTGTTGAGCAGATGCTCTCAGCTTAGAATTGTAATGTATGTTTTTGAACTGAACTATATATTTTTTATATATTATCACACCTGGAATATCACTTGGCCCACCCTTCATCTCCTGTCTGGAGCGGGGTCTGATATGAATGATGTATGGGCATTGTGTATTGGTTTCTAGTAAGATGAGATTTGTTTGTTTCTGTCAGAGGTTGTTCTCTCTTCACATTTTTGTTCCTCGTTTCTGTCTCTCTCCCCCATCCGTGTCTTGGAATGTCTGCAGACGGGTCTTCCATTGTCCTTATCCATATGGCCACATTATGGGGTCCTGTCACCAGGCAACTGCAGGTTCTTTTGCGGTTGCCATGACGAAGATTCTTTAATGACGTCGTCGCTGCCCCCATGCGCCTCTCTTCATTATGGATGGAAGGTCCTTTTTAAAAAAGTCTGGCACCTCCCCCGAGTATCCACCCAAAACACACACACACACACACACACTTGTTACTCAGCCTCGTAACCTTCTTAGCTTCCAAAGGGTGACTGGAACTAACAATCCCACAATGGCGGCTGAAAGAGCTGGTGTGGATATTCATACAGGCTCTATTGTGTTGGAGACTGAGAGAGGAGGGTCGGGGGAAGCAGGGCTGTTAACAAACCCATAAACTACAGAAACACAGGACCACAAGAGTTTGCGCTATAAAACGCCCGGTCAAATAATTTAGGAAATTACCTCCTAAATTCTTAAATGACATTTTTGGTCAAGTAGAATTTTTTTTTGATGTGCATATACTAAATACATTTTTAGTTTATATTACCAGTTAGTTTCTGTAAACTTCTGGTTTTGCATGCTGTTTTTAATATATCACTATTAATGTAAAGTTATATATTTGGCTGAATTAGATAAAGTTTTGTGTAAATGTGCGGGAAAATTCATGACGATCTTATACTACTTATATGACGATGTCATATTTTGCACTTTAGTTGTTTAGTTTAGCAATTTAGAAATGATTGCAAGCTAAAAACCTGACTTAAATGTATACATTTTTAATATTTTCAGGTCATATTCATTTTTTTGAGTTGACCAATTATTGCGAAGTAAGCGTATATATTTATAGTAATTTTGTTTTATTTTTTATTTTGTATTTATTTTTTAATTTTGTGGAAAGAAAGCGTGGGTTTATCTTATGCATTTTTAGTTTTTATCTATTTTTTAGAATTAAGATATTTTTGCAAATGAATATTTTCAAGTTATCTTCTATGTCTGTGCAATCTAATGTGGTTCATTAAGTCATATTAAAATATATGTGACTTGATTCGAAAAGCTTAAAAAAAAGCTTTTTTGTTTTTGGAAAAATATTTTTGCTCGTTACAAAAATAAAAGAAGGCTGTGGAAAATCCCCACAATTCTTGGAAAAAAAATGTTTCTATCGTTTGTTCTTTTAAGTAAAACACTCATTTATAATTTTACATTGCAGTGTAGTTCATTTAACTGGAGCTAACCAGTAAAATCAGGTCATGCGGTTCTTCGGTGTGACTGATGTGTTTTTGCTGTGCTGAGTGGCCATATGACCGACTAAGCCTTAAGAAACAAGGTTCTGGAAACCAAGGCATTTCACATCTGACTGTACTCACTTTTTATTTATTACCACCCAGCATCAAATACTTAGAGTTCTTTTGAGTAAATTGCTAATTTAGGTAACTTTAATGCTAAATATAAGCCTTCCTGACTTTGTCAAGCATCTAAAGAATCAAACTACCAGTCCAGAAGCCACAGTTCATGTGAAACAGAACATATTAAGAGTTTTCACAACCTGATTTTGTGCTTTAGGTGACAGTGTACACCACAACACAAACATCCATACTTGTGTCAAAACTGTAAATGTTTATTCCAAACAACATTCATTCAAGAATTCAAAGACAATAAAAAAAGTAACAAAAAAATAAACATTTCAGACAAGCTGAAAAAACTGAATATAGAGGTCTTGAGTTCATGAAACATGCGGATGTCCATCCATGAAGACACATTTTCCATCTTGTGGCTTTGTTCAGCTCTGATGAGCATCGGTGTGGACGGGTGAGTTACCATTAACCAATCAGTCAGGAATCGCTTCAGTTATCCAGCTATATCTCAGAGGGTTTAAGAGTCTCCGCAAATGTGCTGAAGCAGGTTCCTCTACGCACTACAACATCGGTAAACATCACAACAGCTACAGATACTAACTTAACGCTTTTAGTCTCTTTCTCCAGGTACCTAAAAGAGATCTGTTGTCAGATTATAGCTTCTCTTTCACTCAGCATTTTTAGCAAAGGCGAAACACTTTATATGAACTTTAATTTTGAACACAAACAACAAACGTGCTTAACAGATCATAGTTAATGATGAAGTTATATGAGCATTAAGTATTGCATCTTATAACGATCAGAAAAACGTGCATAAGCTCAGGAGATGATAGTAAATGCTACAACTAATTACATAGAAAAAACAATAAACATTCATCTAAAAGTGAAATTTTAAGTAGAAAGACGGAAATGTAATTTCTTTTTAAACACAAGGATAAAAATCATGTTTACAGTGTATCAGCAACATTTTTACTTCGTGTTGTTATTAAAGGATTTATTAAATATATTCAGCCAATCAGCCCAAAATGCTTTAAAAAACAGGTTTACAACCTTAACAATAAGGTCCCCTTAGTTAATGTATTGACTAACGTGAACAAACATTGAACCATACATTTATTACAGTATTTTTTAAATCTTTGTTCATGTTAGTTAATAAAAACGCACATTGTAGAAATTAACATTAAACGCTGTATTGTTCATTTTTAGTTCACCTTAACTAAACTGATGCTAACCAGTGAACCATATTCTAAACTATTACCGACAGTCAAGGGTATACAAAAGGGATATCATGTTTAACAGATCAGTAGTTAATGCACATTAAAATATTGTAGAACAGTGAAAACTCAGGACTGCTTCAAAGCATTGTGATGATCTGTTAAGCATTGAGTAATGTTTGTTTCTATTGTTGAAAGTTACTATAAAACGTCCACCTTCAGAAATGCATAGGCTTTCCTCAAAAGTTTCGCGTTAAGTAAAAAATGGATCCGATCAGTAGTCCAAGATGCTTAAAAGAGAAACCAGGTGCAGCACAAACACAGCCTGTGGAAATGCGCCTAGACGTAATTCCTCTTGTCATAGTCCCCGTTGGATGTCGCTCTTTTGGTGGGCGCGTATTTGGCCGAGTAGCCTGAGCCCCCAGAGGAGGGACACGAGCAGCAGAGCATGATTCCCCCGAGCAGCAGCAGCGCGGTGGCCGCCCAGCCGATGTAGAGCGCCGCGCCGATCTCCCGCTTCTGGGCCGCCGGAACCTGAGGGTTGTAGAAGTCGGAGATGATGTTGTTGGCCATCCAGCACAGCGGCACGAGCACGAAGACGGCGCTGATGATGTAGATGACGCCTCCGACGTTCACCACGCGCGCCTTGACGCTCTCCGCCTTGATGCAGTTGGTGCACTGCGCGCCGGCGATCACCACCATCAGCCCCACGACGCACATGACGGACGAGATGACCGTGAGCGCACGAGCTGCTTGGAGGTCGTGGCTGAGCGCGAGCATGGAGTCGTGCATCTTGCACTGCATCTGGCCGGTGCTCTGCACGGCGCACGACATCCACAGGCCGTCCCAGATGGTCTGCGCCACCACGATGTTGGCCTCGATGTAGGCGGTCACCTTCCAGGTGGGCAGCCCGCAGGCGGTCATCTCCAAGAGCGAGCCAAAAACGCACAGGGTCAGACCCAGCATCTCCAAAGCCGCGGAGGCCATCTCTTTTATTCCTCAGATAGATCTGCGCACCTGTTGCGGGATGTTCGGAAAGACTGCGTTCCTCTCCAGAGTCTTCAGCCTTAGCTTTTCCTTTCTTATAACCAAAGTTTTCGACTCAAAGTGATCTTTGTTCTTTTCTTTACTTTTTCTTCTTGCGTCGATCTAAAATCTAAAATCGATCTAAAAACTGAAGCGCTTTGATCAGGTGGAAAGCATCTCTTCACTGCGTCTCTTCTGCGCTTTGACTAACGGACTTTTCCTGGACAGGGAATAAGTGGAGTGGAATAATAGCGGTGCGCCAAGAGGAGGGGTGTGTGTTTGTTTTTAGGACTGAAGAAAAACTTTTATCCAATCGCAGAGCGGAGCATCTCTTGCTCGCCAATGAGGACGCAGAGACACTGTGCGTTTTGAGTTTGAGGGGTAGCCTACGTCAATGAATAAAACTTTGACTTTTACTTGACTTAGGATTTATTTTGAAACTATTCAAGGACTTTCAAGTCGAAAAGCAACCAGAACTATTTATATGCTCAAAAAACTAATTCTTTATATTGCGGTTATTTATACGCTTCTTGTTACCTTTTTCTTTCATACGTTGTAAATGTCATGTTTCTAATATTTTGTCATGGTATGAATGGTAAATGTTAAGCATTTATAATAAAAATAATACGTCAAGGTCTTATAAAAACAATTATACAAAATACTCTAAAAATATAATGGCACTTATAAGTCAGTATAAAACAAAAACAAAACATTTAAATGTAAAACTAAATATTATAAGAAAATGTAAACAAAAGTTTAAAATCTCACTAAAATAAAAAAACATATATATATATATAGTCAAAAGTCTTGAAGCGTGTTTAGACGTGTTCGCTGAAAGCACTGGAAACCGGCAGTTCTCAGAAACTGTGACCTGTCTCCGCCATCTTGGCTCGAAATCTCCCCTCTTTTGCACTGGTCCCTCGCATTGATATTTGAGCCGTAATGGCTTCCGTTGCGCTGGAAACTCGTAGGCATTATGGGATAAGGGCGGAATTCTAGCGGTTTCCGGATTCCCTGGATTGGCCTGCTGGGAAGAAAGAAAACAAGGGAGGTGGGAAAAAACTCCAGGTTTTTGAGTTTTATCACGCGTTTATAACAGGTAAGGGCTTCTGGCGACTGAAAAGTTATTCAGAGTTTCTTCGCGTGTGTATCCGGAAGTGATGAATCACTTTGTTATCAATTCCTGTGTGGCTCCAGTAACTGTTGCAAGTCAAAGTTGATACAAAGTTACACTGAGGAAGTTTGATTAAATAATAATGTTTTTTCGCTCGATACTTGGCTGCTCAGTTTAAAACTGTAAGATAACACACGTGTTTTGTTTTATTGCGGGTGTGTCAGTTTTAGATGTGCTACGTGCTCTGAATGAAAAACATTTTATCAAGCAGGGTGTGGAAGAGGAGGAGGAGGTGTTTTCACTGGAAACGAGGTGCTATAAAAATGTACCCAAGGTTATCTGTTGTTTCATTTATAAATTACATTGGAATTTGGCACTATGTTAAATTCGAGAAAGGGGTTTGGGGGAGTTGACCAGAGTTTGACAGCACATTTCAAAGTTTAATAGCACGTTCTCCGCCTGGAACCAACCTCCTCACTTTAACATAGAGCCAACAGCTCGGTGCATGATTCAGTTATTTTTTTTTTATTTTTTTTTTTGGAAAAAAATGCATACCTTTTTAAAAGCGTGTAGAGGTCGTTTTTTCTGTGCTCGCTAAATTATAATATAATATGTTGATTATATATTTAAAAAATGTGATTGTTGCTTACATTCAATTATTGCTATTATATACTTACATTTTTTAATATGTTCTTTTCAACATTTATGATGTTGAGTGCTTTATAATAATAGTCAAATAATGAAACATGGTGATAAAACTAGCAAAATACAGCATAACAAAGGAATACTTGCTATAACTATAATTCTGTAGTGTTGATGTGCCCCTCAAAAACAATAGCGAAAAATAAAACAAAACACTTTTTCCGTTTGGGTCACAGGGCTAAAATATGTAACGTTTTGCTAATGTTAGAATTATGACAGCATTATTTCTGAATGTTCCAGTGTTCAAAAAAAAAGTTGAATGTTTCAGAAAAAAATGTGCATAAACAATGTATGAATAAAATTTCTGTGCTATATATAGGCCCAGTCAGCTTTGAGTAAACATAATATTAAGAACGTTTGTTCATAACCTTGAGAGAACTTTACCAGATCGTTAGTTCTCAGAATGTTTTACTGTTAGCTGGGTATTTATAAAACTCGATCTTGGTCACATTTTTTTTAGAACTAAATACGAAAACTTCAGGCAAGTTGTGTTCATCAGAATTATATCTTTTGGCTCTTGTTATGTTAAAATAATCTTGTTCATGAAAAAAAGTGGTCTGAAAGGAAATCCCCACTTTATAATGAGCAGGATTTTGGCAAGACATGTGACAAGTAAACAAGATGAGTTTCTAAATGACTTCTTCATTATGAACGAGTACTGTTTCAGATGAGAGTTATGTTTCTTGCCTTATTGCTAATTTTGTGTAAATGAGAAAATTTTTTAATTTGAATTATTAAATTGTGGATTGTTCACCCAGAAATGAAGACGTGATGTTTATCATTACTCAAGTCTTCAGTGTCACGTGATCCTTCAAAAATCCTTTTGAAACATTTCTTATTATTATCAAAGCTTAAAACATTTTGTTGTGCGAACAAGTGAAAAATAGCATTTATTTGAAATCTTTTGCAGACTTTACTGTCACTTTTACACAATAATTCACTATTTGAAAGCATTACACATGTTGTTTTGGGTGGATTTTACCAGGTGAATGGACACACTTCAGATAATAGGGTCTAGTTATCAGCCAATACCCTTGAAATGGTTAGTTAATCTGCAGTATTGCTAGTGTAAAGTACTCTGGATAGCTACTGGAAACTGAAGTCTGGCTCAGATATGTCATCGGAGTTCTTTTTCTCTGTTGTTTCCTCTCTTCGTTCTTACATCTCATCTCGCACTCCTGTCCTGTATAGATGTGTCATTTCCGCATGTGTTTGAAAGTGATTCCGTCCTTTGTCTTGAACATCATTCATCAATACGGCGGAGCTGGAGTCTCTCTTCAAAGGTGAAGCAAATTGCAGCAGAGGTCATGAGGCGCACGTTTCACTCATAAACTCAAGTGCTGCTTTTGGTGGTGGAATAAAAGCGCCGGCCATCAGCAAACCCAGCTTTCTGATCTGACTGACTGTATATGTGTGGTTCCAGTCACATGTCTCACAAGCTTACAATCCGCTAAGCTCCGTCAGGAATTCTGTTAAGAACCTCCAAACCATTTTTCCCTTTATTGTAAAAATGGCAAATCTCTTAAGTCAGGTCACAACCTACAAAAGGGTGAGGTAGAGTTGAAAGCTGGTGTGTTTGTTAAATCTTCTCTTGTTTTTGAAGTTTACTGTACGTGTTAATGCTAAAAAATCTCCCTCGGTGCAGCCGCTGTGCTGATAATGAGGCCACTTGATTAATCTGCAATGAGTTTATCCTTGCCATAATTCCCAGCCAGCAATAACAAGACCTCCCAGAGTGTGTGTGTGTTATAAAATAGGGATTGCAGTGTTCTGTATTATAATAGCAGCACTGCTACACCCACAGTCTGACATTTATACTAAATTAGTTTCCATACGTTCCTGAAAAACACTTTTTTCCTGTCACAGAGCAGAGACACTCGTGAGGAGCTCAGTCCGACCTTCTCCCTTGTTTTGTGTAAATAATATTAGAGCCAAATGGAAATGAAACCTTTATCTGATTTAACGTTGTGTAAAATGTTTAAATATTCACAACATGTCAAAGCAAGATGATTTTTTTAGAATAGAACAAAATTGCTAAATTGAAATGATGTTTTTAAAAAAGTTTCTTCTGATCATCAAGGCTGCAAACGTAAGATTTAAAAATGCTGAAAAACTGCTATATTATAAAACATGTATATTGAAAAATGTAATTTATTCCTGTGATGCGATATGCATTTTTCCTAGCTTCAGAGTAGAAACCATTTCGACCTTCTTTCTTGTTTTGTACTTATTTGGTGTAAATAAGAATAGCAAAAAATGGAAATTGTGGAAAATGTTGAAATATTCACACAATATTTTATAGCATGACCACTTTAAAATAAATAAATAAATAAATAAATAATAATTTAAAAAAGTTTCTTCCGCTAACCTGCATTTATTTGATAAAAAAAACACAGAATTATTAAAATGTTTACAATGTGAAATAATATATAACATATCTTGAATATATTTTATAGTAAGTATTGTTCCAGCGATGCAAAGATTTATTTGTTTACTTAATTTACGTAAATTTGACAAAATGGAAAAAAAACAAAATAATCGCTATATCTCAATTTTTTTTTTTACTAAATATTTTTTTTGAATGGCACATAAATACCTTGTTTTTAGTCTCTTCTGCTTAATTTGATAAATATATATATATATATATATATTGTAAAACCAGTAAGATTATGAAATGTTTGAGTGGGTTTTCAGCTGTAATATGTTATAAATGTCATTTATTCTTATGACGGCAAAACAGAATTTTCTTGTCTTGGGAGTAGAAACACTCATGAACATAAAAATCTGTCAGTATTACAGCTGTTAGGCTTTCACAGTGATGTCTCCAAATCGAATACACTTTCACCCGAACCCCATGAAGTACATCAGAGTGTTTCTGGGTGGTTTTGTGTGTGTGTGTGTGTGTGTGTGTGTGTGTGTGTGTGTGTATGAGCCCTCGTTTATGGGGAGTGGTGAATATGTAGGGAAGCATTTCCAGGAAGATGAAAGATAAACAGCATTGTTCCCTCCCTGTCGTCACCCCTCGCTCTGTGCTTCATGTCTAACACACTTACAGCTTCTCCAGAACAGTGTGTTCCCCATCAAAATCATCAGCCCGACCCGATACAGATCTGATACAGTGTGTCAGAAGATCAGAGTGATGGAGAGCTTCAATCAGTGCTGCTTTCACAGACTGTTTCATTTAACTGTAACCTGAATTACATTAGCCATCTTCTCCTTTTAAAGGGTTACTCCAACCCAAAATGAAAATGTTGTCATTAATCACTTACCCACATATTGTTCCAAACCTGTAAATGCTTTGTTTGTCTTCAGAATACACAATTTTAAAGATATTTCTGATGAAAACCGGGAGGCTTGCGACTGTCCCAGTCTGTCATTGCATTTTTTTTTTTGTGAACTATTGAACAGAAAAATGCATCATCATTTCCACAAAAATATGAACCAGCACATCTGTTTTCATTAATTATAATGTTCAGTTTGTAGTTTTTCTTTCTTTTATAGAGTAAATGTTGTTTAAACTAAGTGTTGAAGAAATTGTGTTATTGTTTTTGCAGTATTTTGATCATCATCATAGCCACTCTGTTCTTGAGATATTTAAGATAAATTTGTATGGACTTCAGAAAGATGTATAATGCATGCATTTGTGTATTTACTTTGTTTTATCAATATTTTTTCTTTATTTAGTTGTGTTATCAGAAACATAATGTCGCAGTCTGGAGAAAAAGGAAAGGTAAGATTCCTAATCTTGTGTCTAATTGTTTTGCATATTAAAATATTTAATGTTCGTAGTCACTATAATTAAGTCTTTGATGATGATTTGTAAACTTCTTACTTAGCCAATGGTGTGAGTTTGGGGACGGGGCTATCTGTTTGCTCAACCAATAGAAGATGATGGAGGTGTTAGGAAAATCTGTTTTTATTGTTATTATTATTATTAGTAGTAGTAGTAGGAGTATGTATTTTCTTATTCAATTTGGTGCCACAGAAGTTACTCACTTCACCTTTAAGAACATTTCCATATTAAACTTTATTTGTGTGTTTGTAGTTCCCTGATGCTGCAGGATATGTGGGATTTGCCAACCTGCCCAATCAGGTTCATAGGAAGTCAGTGAAGAAAGGCTTTGAGTTTACACTGATGGTTGTAGGTGAGGAACATATAAAAGAAAAACATGGATTCAGACAGACACACACTGTGCTTTTAACCTGGTGTTATTTATTACCTTAGGAGAGTCTGGTCTTGGTAAATCAACCCTGATCAACAGCCTCTTCCTTACTGACCTCTACCCAGAGCGCTATATACCTGGAGCGGCAGGTAAAACACTCACACACAGCTCTCCTGAGCTCTTCATTAACTGCAGGATATTGTGTCCAAGGCTGAAATCATTCCTTGCATTCATGAGAAAAGCCTCTTTGGATGAACCTCATTTTGACCCCAAAATATGTGAACCCTCACATGTAAACCTGTCTGAATACCATTACATTAGATAACGAAATATCAAAGAATGCTTTTATTGCAAGGTTTCTGCAGGTCTTACAAAAGGTTTTCCAAGTCGTAATTCACCCTTCCACAAATCAAAGCTTTAAAAGGTCTTAAATCAGGGCAGAAAGTCTGAACTTCATCATGTTTATGCTTAAAATAAGAACAAATATCTGTCAGTAGGGTATGAAAAGTTAGGAATTAGATTAAGCCAGGACTAGACCTTTGCTAATTTAGGACATTAAAGAATTTTTAGAAACATGTCTTACAAAAATGCATTATCTTTGAGCGTTTTAAGACCAAACAATGACAATAATGTATTTTAAGATATTTCAGTGCAAGCTTTTTCCAGTTTAGACAGCTCTTAACATTTATTTGAATATTTGAAAATTGTCTTAAACCCTGTTCCGGAAACTGCCCCTATCTGTCCCTATATCAATGGAAGGCTTAGTTATTCAATTTTCAAATGACGTATAAGTTTTGTGTTCCATATATAATATAATATAATGTGTTCTATATTATCCTAATGTGATAAAGTAAGGCTTTTTTTAAAGTGTGCCTTAAGTTTCTAAATGCTTTTTCGCATAAAGTAATATTTTCATAATATACTGATTGCATTTTTCATCACATGTATTGCATATTTTGTCTAATGCAATAAATTAAGATATTTCTAAAGTGTGCATTAAGTGCTAGAGGAATATCGTCTTCAGCATGATGCTGCTCCCGATGGAATGCAGAACATTTCTGATTTAGATGCTCAATGCATGTAAAATCCCTTCAAATCCCTCTGCCTATGAAAGCTCTCTAGAGTAAAAGGTTGTTTTCAAGAAAGTAATCCCATCTGTAGCCCAAGACCTCCTCCCAGAGTTTCTCAGAAAATGCTCATTAATCTGTTTCACGGTGCATCAATAAATCATTAGGATTTTTAATTTGATTGGTCTCCTCCTCAAGCGTTTCTCTTTTTTTTTTTTCTGTGAACTTGCGTGTTTTTGTTCTGATGAGATGTATTTGTGCTTGCAGAGAAGATCGAGCGCACGGTCCAGATTGAAGCGTCCACTGTGGAAATTGAGGAGCGTGGAGTGAAGCTCCGCCTCACTGTGGTGGACACACCTGGATACGGAGATGCCATCAACAGCCAGGACTGGTCAGTGTGAGCCAAATCAGAACAAACCTCCCTCTAGTGACCTCTGGAGACATCTTTACTTAGTAGCATGAATCTTCTTTACTTCAAATATTATTTTAAAATGTATTGTTATTATTTTATAATTCTAAAAGTGGTAGTAATCAGCTTTTTTCCCCCTTCATTATAAAACCAATATAAATTTTCATGGTATTAGTGTTCATGAGGTCAGGAGTGTTTTGGTACATACAAATCAATGTCAATGGGTGTGGAAGGTGAACTGCTGAGCCATATATTTATTTCCAAATTCGATGCTCTTTATGATTATGCCATATGCATTATCATTTTCTCTGTAAATTATTGGTAGTAGATAATGACGGGATATTTGCAAAGCACAGTACACCTGCTTCAAATGCATGCTGTTGCACTCAAAACATCATATGCTTACATTTGCAAAAAAGTTTGTGTTTCTTTAAATGCATTATTGCATTAGTCCAAATTACATTTTATTACTTTTAATTTCCCGTACAGGATTGGACACCTTTTTTAGTTTTTCACACTTCTGAGTGTCGTTACTTTAAATAACCAAACATTAAAGCACCCTAAAAATAAACAAGCATCCGCACTATTAAAGAAAAACATTTGTTATTAAGTCACTTACCCTGGGATATTTTGTATAATGCACTTAAAGTAAGACATTTCTAAGTGTCTCAAGTATCCAAATGCTTGTGTAATTTTGACTGAAGTGTATTAGAAATGTAGAATTCCCAAATAACTCAAAATACTTTGTATGCATCATGCAACGATGTTTAAAGTTGATGCATTTAAAGATATTATGTTTTCTATCATCCAGCAGCTAAATCATAGCATGCTTACTAAAGAACTGTTGCTCAAAATAAGCAGTAGATCTTTCACCACTGTGACGCATCCCTACTTTTTTTTTTTTTGTTTACTCTTGTGTGCACTTGCACTGGTGCTGCTCTTGTTCTGCATCAAAATTTCCCTTACATATATCTACCATAAAATCATACCTTTGCATATATCTATGACCTCTTTAGTGGAAGACCCGGATGATTATTAATTTAATACCCCATGTTTTGTGTTTGTGTATCTGCATAGCAGAGATTATTTACACTATGGCACTGTAGACTGGAGGCAGCTGTTGTCTCTTGTTGCTCTATTGGTCATTGAGCCTTGCTAAGGAATGCTGGGAACGTCCTCTTTGAAAGAACAATATCCTTCCCGTCTCTCACCCACAGACTTTTCAGGCTGATAATGAAAATGTGCCATCCATGTTGCCTACATAGTGTCGTATCATGTCTTCTTCTCCTTCAGCCTCTTGATAAGGCTGCTGTGTCAAGGTTGATTCGTGCTTGGTGTCTATCTGAAGACACAGAAGTGGTTTAGCTCTGGTTAGAGGTTAAGTTTAGTTTAGTGTAGTGTGTGATGTTTAGATAAGACTGGAGACTCTAGAGCAAAAGAGAAGCTGGTGGCGAGACTTTATAGAACTTGCTGTTGCTTCATATCAGGGTCGTTGTAGTTAACTAAAGCTGAAAATGAAAGCTTTTTTTTTCTTGAAATAAAATAAATGTTAACTGGAACAAAACAATTGATAAAAAAAATATTTGTAAAAATTATTTCCCTTTGTTGCCATGTCAGGGTTTCTCATTTGTAGTTTTAACTTGTACTTAAAAAAATAAGTACTATTCTATTTATATATATATATTTTTATATTTATATAAAATATAAAAAATGTATATCAAATATTTTATATTTATATATATACATTTTTTATATATAACTTTTTGATTTTTATATAACTGATATAAGTAAATAATAAAATAAATTGTTTTGGAGGTTTTTTTTTTGCTTAACTGCTCGGAAAAAAAAAACATGTAAACCTAAATAACTTGATATACTAAAAAAAAACTCAATTAAAACCATAAAAACTGATTTTGCTTGAAATGATAAATGGTAACAAACAAGATATAAAATCTTATAAAATAAAAAATATGAAACTTTTTTTTTTCAACTAGCCAAGGGAAAAATTTTTATTTTACTTAAATTAAAAAAAAGGAAACATAAAAACTTCCTCAAAATATTATTAAAGTATATAATAAGATCTCAGTTATAATCAGTTAAATCTGGAGGTCCATCTGCGATAGACAGGAACCTGTAAACATGATGTGGAGTATTTTGATAAGCTTTATTTGGACAAAGTGGTTGTTTCTAAAGTGTATCCTGATATCTCATGATAAGATTATGGTTTTGTTTGGCTGAGATCCGAATCCGATACTTGTTTAATGCATTAGTTTAATACAATCACAAGCTTTTTATGTCTTGAGTATTTCCTTTCAGGTCACTCTCTGTTTTCTGCTTTTCTTTTCAACAGCTTTAAGACGATCATCCAGTATATTGATAATCAGTTTGAGCGATACCTGCACGACGAAAGCGGCTTGAACCGCAGACACATCGTTGACAACAGAGTACACTGCTGCTTTTACTTCATCTCTCCGTTTGGACATGGGTAAAACTCCTGCACATGTTCTGCCCTTCCTCATTAGTCAATAAAATGTGTTATTCATGCAGAAAGTGGCTTAAGCCTTCAATTAAGACCTGTTTGCAGCAGAAGTGATGCATTAAAGCAACATCACCAAAACACAGGTGGAAACAACTTTGCACTTTAAAGTTTAAGTTCAGAACTGATGTGAATTTTTTTTTTTTTTTATTATTATTATTTTTATTTAGTCTCTTATAAGTCTCTTATTTTATAAAAATGCAGTAAAATCAACATGTTGTAAAATATTTTTACAATTCAAAATACTTTATTATTAATATTATTATTATATAATTTTAAAATATAATTTATTTCGGTGATGCTTAACTGTATTTTCAGCATCATTAATCCAGTCTTCAGTGTCACACGATCCTTCAGAACTCATTTTAATATGCAGAGGAAGCATTTCTGATTACTATCAATGTTGAAAACAGTTGAGCTGCTTTATATTTTTGTGGAAACACTGATCAATTTTATTTTTCAGCAGTTTTAGATGAATAGAAATATCAAAGGAACAACATTTCATTGTAATATAAATGTTTCATAATATAATAATACCTCTTTTCCAGAATCCAGAAATCTTTTCCTACATTATAAATGTCTTTAATGTCACTTTTAAATAATTTGATGCATCCTTGATGAATGAAAAAAAAAAGAAAAAACAGGTTTACTGATTCAAGCTTTTGAACGGTCACGTTCATAGTTTTTTAGATGTAGTTAGAGCAAAGAACAGCATTTATTTTATACAGAAATCTTTAGTAACATTAGAAACATCTTTTAGATTTAATGCATCTTTTCTGAACCCCAAATGTGATTTGTGTTTCTTTGTGCTTGGTTCTTTCCAGCCTGAAGCCTCTGGATGTTGAGTTTATGAAGGCAATCCACAGCAAGGTCAATATCGTTCCTGTGATCGCCAAAGCCGACACGCTCACGCTGAAAGAGAGAGACCGTCTCAAGAGAAGGGTAAGGATCTGACTCTCTCTGTCTAGAACATGCACCATTGACAATTTGAGCTGTGACTATTTCACGACGAGCCAAAAACTAATAACAGATGTTATTTTTGTTACTGTATTGTTGGGTGTGTACATTCATTCATGCGTTCGTGCGTTCATGCAGTGTGACATTCCTGGCAGTCTGGGGTGGACACAAGTATAGAAAAAGATATGCACCGTACGTTCTTTAGTGAGCAGTTCTTCATGGACAATAGTGTTCTCCTTGTGAAGTCTGCAGATGTTTCCCTTTAGCACAGAGAGAATGGCTCACCCCCTGGATTGTGTCTGAAGTGGGGTCAGGTGTGTGTCAACCTGCACGCTCCGTGTCTTCCTGCTGATGTGCTCTGCAGGTTAAGTAGGACGGTGATTATGTGGCGTGTATCTGGCTCCACTTCTTTGGGACGTTATCTGTAGTCCCACAGGAAGCTTGCACAGCACAACATGAGCTTGTTCAGCATTTCTGCTGCCGTTTTGAGCACAATTATGTTAATGGTAGCAAATGGTGTTAAAATCATACTCCACCTCTGTTCAACATAAAACTTTTGGTTTCATTATTACTTTATTATTTGTCCTTCAGTTTGGAAACACGAAACACTAAACACAATTGTGAGCGCTTTGAAGGTGCATATGTTTTATACCTACTAACATTTGAGGGTAGGTAAGATTGAAAGGTTTTTGGAAAGAAATATATTACAATTTTAAATAACTTCTAACTATGTGAATATATGTTAAAATCTCATTTATTTCTGTGATTCGAAGCTGAATTTTTTATCATTACTCCAGTCTTCAGCTTCACATGATCCTTCAGAAATCATACTTATTTCTGATTATTATCAATGTTGAAACAGTGTTGTTTTCGTCAACGATGACGATGACGAAATCATTTCGTTGACGCAACTTTTTTTCATGACGATAACGAGAC
>JAUCMT010000154.1:2309127-2319441 GCA_032357475.1 Enteromius thamalakanensis | reverse complement strand
AACACTTTTTTTGTTTTTAGGATTTTTTAAATATGATTAAAAAATTATTTTTAATTTTATTAGTTATTTTATATATATATATATATTTATTTGTTTATTTATTTAGTGCAAATTCACCTTAATTTGTATCCTTATTGTTTAGGTCAGTTATAAAAACATATTTATCTGATAAAAAAAATTATAAATAATAAATTATACAATTTATTAGTAATATAATGAATATAAAGATACTGCTGTGTAGGTTTGTAGTGAGCTAGTTTGTGTTAAAACCTGTAGTGTAATTAATACTGCTTCAGAATTGTATCATGGCTGTAATTTAAGTCTGCAACATGTAACTTGTTTAACTATAGTAGTTACTTTATTACTAGTTATTTAGTCTTAGGTTTGTGTGTCTGTTTATAAAAGAAAAATGTGCTATATAGTCATTGTGCCTTTTCCTGTAGCTTGGCATGTTGCACGTTATTAGATTTTCCATGACAAAGGAGTCGTAACGAGACTGTAGTGAGACAATGTGTCCTTAGTGCATTCACTAACCTAAACTACTGTTAATCCCTCAGACACCTGCTGATCCATGACTTTCACTAGTATGAACAAAAAAAGCCTACTCTTCTCGTTTGTGTCTTTAGTTTTGGCCTTTCTGATTAGTCGTACAAATTGACCTCTGTCAACGTCTTTTATGTGTGTGTGTTCTTGCTTGTAAACATCGACTAATTACTGAAAATGGTCAGTTTTAGATAAGGCCGATGGAATCTAGGCCACATCCTGCAATCATTGCATGAACGTGCATCTAAGTCAGAAGAAAAGATCAGTTAAACCGTCTCCACCGCCAGCCGTTTCTAGCTAAATAGCCCAAAACCGATGACCCAAGCCTGTGTGTTTTCTTTGCTCTACAAAAGTGGGGGTTTGGGTTTGATGTAATGATGCCAAATCATAGAAAAACCCAAGATTTTCACTCTTGATCCACTGCCAATGCTTCTTTGATGGTTCAGAAAATCACAGGTCCATTTTTAGACCTTACTTTGGACACTGAATGCTTGTATTTTTAGTAGTTCCTGTTATTCCCCTTCTCCTTAGATGCCATTTTTCTCTTCCTGCAGGTAATTTCAAAACACATCTTGCTCCACATTCCCACATTGCTGTGTTTATTAATGCCGTTTTGTTGTTTTAAAGGGAGGAAAAGAACTCATAATAATTTTTCCAACATAAACACTGTAAATCTGTTATGCATTGTATCCCAAGTCTCTTAAGGTTGTATGCAACTGTTTTGTTTTTTAAGAAATGAATAGTTTTATTTATTGATAGTTTTATAAGTGACAGTGAAGACGTTTATAATCTTACAAACGCTGTTGTTTTGAACTTTGTACTTATCATAGGATTCTGTCAAATAAAATGTATCATAGTTTTCTCAAAAATATGAAGCAGCTCAACTGCTTTTAACATTGATAATAACCAAAAATCAGCATTTTAGCATGATTTGTGAAGGATCGGAGTAATGATGCTGAAAATTCAGCTTTGAGCACAGAAAGAAATTTTATTTTAAAACATATTGAAATACAAAACAGTTTTTTGCAATTGTAATAATATTTCACAATATTATTGATTTTACTGTATTTTTGTTCAAATAAATGCAGCCTTGATGAGCGTAAGAGACTTTTTCTAAATATATCTAAAAAATAAAAAAAAATGTAAGTGACTGTAAATTATCGTGGAACAACTCTATATTTAAGTCTTTATTCTCTCTATCGCTGTCAAATCTCATCATCTGTACGGTGCGTATATGACGACAAGAATTAAACGAGACGACCTTCGTAGGACAGGTGGAAAAGGAAACAGGAAGTATAGCTCTCAAACTATGTAAATGAAGGAAAATTATTTATACATTTGAAAAGTAATTCTTTTATTCAGTGTTTGAGGAGCTGCAGTGTGTGTACAACAGACATCTGTTCGAGAAAAAGGAGGCGGTTTTTAAGGAGGCAGTTGAAGGTAACTTTCCTTTGTAAACACCACTGCTCTTGTGTATACATCAGCTGGCGCTGGCATTATTCAAATTAACGACGGTTGTTTATGGCGATGCAAAGAATTGTGGGTTATCTCTAGCACTCATGTATTCTTCGGATTCCTGTGAAAGAAGGTTGCATTCGCAAGTTGTGTCCTACTTGCTTTTCTGAAATGAGACATCCTCAATGACGTATGCCACCTTCCAATGCACCCTCCGGAGGGCACAGCCTTCTAAATCAGACACAGCTAATATCTTTCTTTATCATGCTCTTTTTTTCGTGACCAACTTTGCAGACTGTTTACATTGAAGGACACCTACATTACAAACTGTAAAAAATATATTTTTAGAAATACCACATGACCTGCTCTTGAACTATTCCCATTACTGATGCTGAGGAACCCAAGACTACTTGAAACCTAATTGTTTAAAACTTAATTTTAGGAAATTGCTCCATCGAACCTGAATGTTAATGTGAATGAATTGGAGGAAGTTTGATGCTTGTTCTTTTCACTGGTACCTCAACAAACACTTGAATTATTTATCGGCGTTATCAGAAAAGCTCAAGTTTTTCTCTAGCTTATCTTCTCCTAAGAAGCCTGAGGTAAACTTATGGATGCCCCGTAGAAGCGCAAGTCAGCAGTTTAGTATTTCCCGCTCCCATTCAAGATGGCCCTGAAGGTTCCTAAAATCCTGCCGCAAGCTTGACAAATGACCCATTGTGTCCTCGCGGCCTGACTGATATTTATGTTTGATTTTCACCCTCACTTTCTCACCATGATAGCTTCGCTCTCATTCTCTCACAGGGCTCTCTGCGATCTTTCTCGCACCATCATGAAAGGGGGAAGCAGCTTGTGTAGAACAATATGGTCTTCCTGTAATGTGTCAGGCCGATTGGCAGGGAAAGCCGGGTCAGCGGTGTGCAGGACTCTTATCTGAGACCAGAGTGAGGTCATAAAACCCTGAAACTTATAAAGTCCTTGAGGGACGTTTAGGTAGCTCTCACTTCCTGTCGTAGCGGTAATACATAGCGAAGAGTAGCAGATCTCGTCCGTGTGAGAAGGAAAGCTGAACTGACGCACATCTGGGGCACGTATTCTCTAGTAGAGTTGAATGTGATTCCCACAGGCCACATTGTAGGTGCATTGTTGTGTTTATGTGAATTTGAATGTTATTGTTGATGTTTGCCATGCTGCGATCCCCATCACGCTCATATCTCAGTCTCCAAACTGTCAAAGCTTTCCTCTCTTTGTCCTCTCGGTTGGCTCGCTGGGAGAGACGTCAGAGCGCTGTATGCAAGCGAGAGCATGCCCTTGCCAACCGTTACCAGCCTTGTTGTTTTTAAAAACAACAAGTGGGGTCGAAAAGTCTGAGGGCACTTCTAAATTTGCATCTGTTTTTATTGTTTAGCAAATTTTTTTTTTTTTGCGAGTGAAATATTATGAGTTTAAGTGAAAAAGATCCATTTAAGAATGTCTTATTTGGTTGGCATCGTTTTTGCTGTGATAGACATTCATGAGCATTCGATGTAAGCAAGAAATCTCATTCAGATACATGCCATTACATATATAATGTAACTGCATTAAATATGTTATGATTAAATGCATTATATGTTAAAACGACTTCACATTTTCGGCATAATTTTAACTTTTAGTCAATTCTGCTCCATATATATATATATATATGTATAATATATAGCCATTTAAATTTTGTTTATTTATGTTCATATGTGGCCCTGGACCACAAAACCAGTCATAAGTGACATCCAACAATAACATGGGTCAAAATGACAGATTTTTCTGTTATGCCAAAAATCATTAGGATATTAAGCAAAGATAATGTTCCATAAAGATATTTAGTAAATTTCTTATCGTAAATATATCAGAACTTCATCTGGACAACTTTAAAGGCAATTTTCTCAGTATTTAAATGTTTTTATTTTATTAAATAATTTTTTGCACCCTCAGATTCCAGATATTCAAATCGTTGTGTCTCGGCAAAATATTGTCCTATCCTAAACAATACATCAATGGAAAGCTTATTTATTCAACTTTAAGATCTTACTTTTGACCCATATGACTGGTTTGTTGGTCCAGGGTCACTTTATAAATAGTTTTTAATGTTGAGCACACTGTCAATGTTTTTGATTTTGTGGTCATTGTCTAAACACAGGGCTTTGGTGAAAACGTGTTTTCAAGGCCAAGTCTTTATCATGTAATATTCTACTGGAGAAATGAAAACGCTGAATATCTCATGGTTTGGGTTTGTCCGTCTCGACATTCCTCTCTTAAATGAGGGTGTGGTTATTTATTTGTGTTCTCAGGCAGAATGATTGCATCCTGGAACTGCAGCTCTTGCACTCCATATAAAACAATAAATATCCAGTACCGGTCACATACGCTTTTAGTGACCATGGCTTGACCTTTATTTAACACTTCAGTTGTTATAACCACTCTATTCTTTTTCTTTAAAAGATTTATTTGTTGGCGTTTTTGCCTTTTATTAGATAGGATAGATCAGAACTGACAGGAAGTGAAGCGGTAGAGAGATGGGGGGGTGGGATCAGGAAAGGTCTGCGAGCCGGGAAGCGCAACAGCGCTGAATGTCGGCGCACTGCCCACAAGGCTATCGGCGCCGACATGACCACTCTATTCTTAAATAAATATAAGATCTGTACCACCTGCAATCTAATCCAATCAAGTCCTGTTTACATTGAATAAACCTGCTCTCAAAGGAAGAATATACACGTCAAGGCTTTTAATTTAAAGGAAAATTTCAAACACGTTTACTTGCTTCATTGATCTGTTTCTTAATTCATTTGACTTTTAGGACACACAGTCCATGTTGTACTAGTCTCACGTTTTAGTGCAAGTCCTTTAAACGTTAAAAGGACATGAAAGCATCATGATAGTAGTCTAAAGTTAAATACTGATTAAACTGTGATTAACAAATAATTTAATACAATCTGTTCCTCATACCAAGCTCTCATACAACTTCTAAAAAACCCTAAAATATAGTTCATAAATGATATAAAATACTGTTATGGTGCACTTGTGTCCATTTAGATTTTGAAAGCCTCAGTGATAATTCATTAGGGTTTCATTAAGTCTTCTGCAGATTAAGGCCTTAAAAAGATGTTCAATTCGTAATAGTTTTATTTTATTAAAGGTTGCATGAAAACACTGGGGGAAAACAATATCACACACAGTTGTTGTTTTTTCAATACAAATACCAAAACTGCCTTAAGTCAAATAAATTTTAATTGCAAACCAAAATCAACATTGTCTTGTTTTCTAAAAATGTAACAAAATTAAATTTTTATGCATCTATTTTTTAAACCTTTTTTGAGCCTTGTCAATATGATCAGAAAGTACAGTAAAAGTTTTTTAAATTGTTTTTTGGAAATAAATTTTAAAAGTGCAATCTTTGAAAGTTAACTTTTCTATCTGTTGCTAATAAAACTCATTTACGTTCACACATATAGAGATCAGTTCAATTCCCTCGGTTCGGTCTTTATGTATATAAATGTGTATGTAAATAATGACAGTTCATGGCATGTGTGTTTTATTTTATTTGTATTGTCTCTTTAAAAAGCATATCTTTTCTTTGGCATTCTGGTAATAAGATCCAGAAAATTAGCTACTTTTAAATTCTGCCCATTCTTTTCTAATTGTTCGTACATTAATTGTAGCATTGCTGAAGGCCTCCACACACACACATTGAGAGGAATTTGCTGCAGTGAGCGTCTCCTCGTTTCCCACTGTTTCAGAGACGCCAGATTACCTCCAGCTCTGGTAGTGACACACACACACACACAGGTCTGAGTAATTGGTCAGTCCTGTTGAGTTTCTTTCAGAATTATATAACACCCCTGTGTGTTTTTGTGCGAATGAAAAGGCTTCTCGAGCCGCAGGTAGCTAGCGGTTTCATCCAGACACAAGGGATCACAGTTAAGAACTTCACGGCTTTTGGGTTCGACACACTTTACTGCTGAATAGTGACTTTTACAGTATTTAATAATTGCTCATACTGTGCTGTTGTGCAATTTTGTTAGTTCCATGAGCCTCAAACAACATCTACACTAAAAGACAAAGTGTTATTGTGTTGAAGCAGTCAGTGACGGGTTTAAACCGTGTAAATTCTGCAGGGAGTGGTTGGGTTAAAGGTGCTTATTCATGCTGAAACTTGACTGTGTGAAACTACTGTTTTGCTCCCTAAAGTATAAGCTCATAATAATTGGTGTATATACAGGAAAACTATATTTAACTTATTTTGATGTGTTATGTACTTAAATATAGTACCTGTCCTGTTTGTGGCTCCTATTTTTGTGCAAGTGGCCAAATGTTAACAAGCCTCTTTAGTCGTGCAAACGTTACAGTATGCAACTAAAGAACAGGCTGTAATTCATTCATTGTGAGTTTTTACTTGAATACCGTAATCAGGTTAGTTTTGTTTCTGGCCCAGTGCACAACTTTCCTTTATATTTAAAGCATTTTCAGACTCCCTAAAGGATTCCCAGAGTGACAGAACTGTGTTTAGGTGCTGATATTTACACATGCAATATTTTTACACGTTTATGTTTTTTTCTGTCCCGCCTTTTTGGGTTTGCATTTTAGTTTTGCATTGCCTAAATTGTTCTGCGCAAGCGAGTTGTGTGTTTATGGATCCATGCTGTGATTTATTTATTTATTTATTTTCTAACTATTTGTTTAAAAAAAATGTTTACAGGCTGTTGCATAAAGACTAAAATTACAAAAAACTAACTGGTTTAGCCATTATATATTAAATTCTTTGCAACTTATGTTCAGCAGTGTCCTAAAACCTATTTGAAAGGAAACTTTAACAAATCAGTTATTTGGATTGGGACACATTTGTTGGATTTAGAGTCACATTTGAAAGTTATATACAATATGTCTGGGGTTGGTAAGATTTTTTTAAATGTTTTTAAAAGAAGTCTCTTCTGCTGACCAAGGCTACATTTATTTAATTAAAAATGCATTAAAAACTCTGAAATATTATTACAATTTCACATAATGTTTTTTTTTTGCATTTTGATTTTAATGCATTATTTTAATGCATTTTAAAATGCAGTTTATTCCTTTAATGCAAATCTGAATTTTCGGCATCAGTGTCACATGATCCTTTAGAAATCTTTCTAATATGCTAATTCGATGCTTAAATAACATTTGATTCTTATCAATATCTAAGACATCCGCTTTACATTTTTTGGGAAACGTTGTTCCATTTTTACAATTTTCAAAAAGTTCAAAAGAACAGAATTTGTTTGAAATTAAACTTTTGTAACATTATAAATGTCTTTTACGCTTGCTTTTTATCAATTCAATGCATCCTCACTTAAGTATTCTATATTAAATTTAGAAAATAAAACTGCTTGTGCTTGCAGGCAGGTTTGTTTGACAGTGTGAATGCAGCTTGATCGAGCACTCGGCTGAAAGGACTCCAACGTCCAGCCCACACGAGCTTTGCCCACTCGTACCCGCAAAGTCTTGCTCCACTAACACATAGTCACAAGTCATAATGTATCCTATGACAAACAAATTACAAGCATAATATGTGAAACTCGCTTCCTTTTTCGTTTCGGAGCCATTGTTCCAGGCCAGACTCCAGGTGTCTCTGCCAGCCTCGTGAACACGCTGCCAACGCAAACACATTCACCCTCGGAGAAAGACAGGCACAGCTAATGATTGTGCTGAGGCCTGTGCCGATAAGTCACATCAAGATTCTCAGTGCTGCCAATAAACCATGGAAAATCCTTGTTTCAGTACACTGTAAAGAAACCATTATCAGCAACTGATGTAGTGCTTTTGCATGTTAACATTAACGGTCAAAAACACGACAAAAAGCGGTTGTATCAATAAATTAATTATTTTTTTCAAGATTTGTGATTTGCAAAAACACATGATGTTGGTCAGATTAAATCAAAATGTTAATTCCAGATAAAAAAAAAATAAAAATTATTTAAATTGACTTCAATATTTTTTTTTCTAGTCATTTTATGTGCTTTAGTCATAATCACCATTATTTATTCATTTATTTATTTGTTTAATTAAATATATTCGTTTTTGTTTAGTTCAAGAATTTTGAAAGCGTACTTTAAATTACTTTTTACTTTTATATTTTCATTCATTTTACTTTCATTTTTAGAATTTTTTTGTGCTTTTGTCTTTAAAAAGAATATTCCTAAATAGTTGTCATTTTTTGTTTGGTGTTATTTTACTTAGTAATTTTAGTACATAAAATGCCATAATTTATTTTTACAATGTAAGTTTTTCAGATGGTTGCCAAGGCAACATGTCTAATTTTTTATTTATTGTAGGCTTTTCACTTTATATTTTTGTTACAGCTTTATTACAGTTAAAAGAGGTTTTTTTCAGTAGTTTTACACTGTAAAAAAAAATTAAGAAAACCTAAGCATTTAAGGCAACAAGCTCAACTTCAGCAGCAGTTTTTGTTGACTGAAAAATCTATGAAACATGGCTTTGGTCTGTTGTGTTGTGACTATGTTGCGATTATTTAAATGTAATTTTGCACATTCCCTGATCTGCCATTCTTGTTTCGATTTTCATGCACAGCCATATCTTTACTCCTTTTCCCGTGCATAAAAGTCTATTGTTCTTTGTTCATTGTGAAGCAATGTGTTTATTTGCCCATTCAGAGGTCAAGTTATCAAAATGTTCAGTATCTCCACATCCCATATCTGGCACAATTGGAAAAGATGGGACCTTATACATCTTGCACGCTTATTCCCTCTTCCAGTAGTTCATGATCAGACGATACACGTTTATGCACCTTCAGAACACGCAACAATGACACCCACACAAACAATAACAGACTCGGTCCCGTGCGACCCGGTCTCGCTGTGGTTTGCTATGAAAACAGGACTAGTCATAACAGGAGGGGGTTTCTATAAAGCGCAGCGGAGCAGGAGCTGCTCTCCCATTGAAACACGTCCCCGCTGAGATTACATGAAAGCGCTGAGAATGTCAGGAAGAGGCGTCACTATGTAATGGCATTGTGAATGTGCTTCTTTGAAAAGCAGCTTTGAAGTTAGAAAAATAAATCCTAAAGTCTGATCCGCCACAGGTGCTTCGGAAATAAGGCTTTTTGCTTAAGCAAGGCTATTTTTCAACCTCATATTGGTTTTATCAGTTTGTTCTGACATACTGGGAATATCTCCCAGACTGCTTTGCATCATATCTTGCACAGGTTGAGTTTGGTGTTCGGTAGAAATCTTGAAGGATGTGTTCAGGTCACGGGGTAAGTGGGGTGAGGTTTTCAGCTGTCTGCCCAAGATCTGTTTCAGGCCTGATCGTATCTGTTATCTGACTTCTTTTGACTCTGACTGGCACCAGACTCGCTACGTGTGGATCCAGGGGTTCGTTTACATTGTGTGATTCATATGCTTCCCGTTTTTAGCATCAAAGAGTTTCCTCAGAGCTCTCTGAGAGCCGTCCAAATGACAACGTGCTGAGAGAACTTTGGAAGTTCAAGATATAAACTAGCACTAGTTTCCAGGGTTTTGGAAGAACATTTTGGAAGAAGTGCAATTTCTAAACTAAAACAGGCATCGTAAATCATTGTAGAATGACCTTGTTTTTAGCTATCAGGGCAGTTTCATAATAGTTACAGCAAACATGGAACAGCACAGAAGGCATAAATCTTTGTAGAATTAGATTTAGATTGATTTAGTGAAGATTTTTGTGACCATCAAATGACCGAAAGCAATATGTAATTCTATATTTTTAAATAAATAATTTATGATGAATTAAAGATTAGTTATTTAATTGCATTATTTTTGCCATTTTATATATATTTATATATGTGTGTGTGTGTGTGTGTGTGTGTGCATATAGACCAATTCTGTTTGACACATCACTGTTTGCAAACACAAAACTGGTCTTTAAGATTTTTAAAGATTTTTGGTCAGTAAGATTTTTAATGGTTTTTAAAGATGTTTCTTCTGCTCGTCAAGGCTGAATTTATTAGATCAAAAATCCAGAAAAAAACTGCAATATTGTGGAATATTATTTCAATTTATAATAACGGTTTTCTGTGTGAATATATTTTAAAATGTAATTTATTCCTGTGATACAAACCATAATTACTCCAGTCTTCAGTGTCACATGATCCTTTCAGAAATAATTTTAATATACTGATGTTTTATTGTCAGTGTTGGAAACAGTTGAGCTGCTTAATAGTTTTTTTTTAAGGATTCTTTAATCATTAAATATTAAAAAGAGAAGCATTTATTTAAAATGGATAGTAATGTTCAAAACTACTGTTACAGTAGTTTACTG
>JAUCMT010000154.1:2297431-2309027 GCA_032357475.1 Enteromius thamalakanensis | reverse complement strand
ACGTCCTCTTCCAGGCAGCTTCATAACATTTTATGTTGATTGGAAATTCTTAATTATTTCCCTGATGGTGGAAATGGATTTTTTTTCTTAAAGCCATTTATTTGTGAAGGTCTGTTATCTTTTGCAGCATTTAAGAAATATGTTGTTTGTTTTTTCTCATTGTGTTGATTTTTTTGTTGATTTTTTTTATATATATTTCTGTGAAACAGGAAGCCAGGGCTGGATATTTTCATGTTTCTAATCACCCTGGAGTGTTCAAAATTGTGAATATGAATGGAAATATACTTTAGAGATATTTTAAACACTCATATTTACCAAAGGTGGCAATATTATATATTAGAGGGCACTGTATATATAAACTGAATAATTAACGTAAAATGTAATTTTAAATAAGATTTCAATTAAGATTCATAATTCTATTGACCACAAAACTTTAAGAACATTAAGGCTGATAAAAATGCTTTTCTTTGGTGCAGATTTTGGATGAGATCAATGAGCAGGGGATCCGGATCTACCAGCTTCCTGACGCTGATTCGGACGAGGACGAAGAATTCAAGGAACAGACCCGTGTCTTAAAGGTCAGAGGTCAAAGTGTTTGAGTTCATTATCAGCACTGCCGGCCTTCCCGAGGCTTTGATTGAAGCTGAAGGAGTGTGTTTGTGTGCAGGCCAGCATCCCGTTCGCCGTGATCGGCTCCAACCAGCTGATAGAGGTGAAGGGGAAGAAGATCCGTGGGCGTCTGTACCCGTGGGGGGTGGTGGAGGTGGAAAACCCTGAGCACAACGACTTCCTCAAACTGCGCACTATGCTTGTGTGAGTACACACACACACACACACACACACACGCGTTGAAGTGTCTTAACCTTGAGTATGATAAAAGTGAGCTAAGACAGAAAAAGTGAAACTGTTTACTTGACCTTTTCCTCCCTCTGACCCTTAAAGTTCAACACAATGTTTTCACTGCTGTCTGTACCTTCAAGACTTCTAGATAAAAATAACCTGTTCTAATAAACTCTTCACATGCCTAATGAGTAAAGCTCTGGGTTTACAAAAACACTTTATAGTGAGATAACAAAACGGGTGAATTGCACAAAAAATGACATTCTGAAATTAAAAGTGTGTGTGTGTGTATATATATATATATTTGCATTAAGAATATCAAGCCTAATTCATGTCCATTAATATGCATGCATTTTTGTTACACATGTACACACCAAATTTTCAGTAATTTAAGACATGTTTTTTTTTGTCTCAGTGGTGATCCTGGTAAGTTATGTGTCTCAGTTCTGTAATTTATTGAAAAGTGTGAAAATGTGAAATATTAAAATGCAAGTTTCCACCATAGTGTATAAATACTTATGTTAAAGATAATATTATATTTATTTTAAATAATATGAATTAGCATAGTTTTTTACACTACACTGAGAAAGTGATAAGAAATCATTTCTTATTATATATATATATGTATATATATATATATATATATATAATGTGTATGTATGTATGTGTGTAAGTGTTTATATATAAATTATTATTTTAATAATTTTATTACTAAACTATTATTCTTAAAAAAGGCTTTTAAAAATGTAAATTTTTCAGAAATATATTTTCTTATTTTAAGTACATTTCTATATTTTAAACAGAGATTATTAAATGTAAGGCTTTTTTTGTTCTACATTAATTAAAAATTGAGGGTAATGTGTTTAATTGTAATTATAATGTCTCATTATTGAGAATGTTGAAAAACGTGGAAAAATATGCTTCAATGTCTCTATGCATGTGTATAATTTCTTAATTATTTTCTTTTATTTTAGCGTAAAATAACCCCAAAACGAAAATTCTCTCATTATTTACTCGCCCTCGAGAAGTTCTAAACCTGTATAAAATTCTTTGTTCTGCCGAACACAAAGGAAGATATTTAATTTAATATTTATTTAAGATAGACTTTCATACTAGGATTGGAAGTTTGTGACCCAAAACAGCCTGATTACATTTCTCCATTTGTTTTCTAGTGCCCTCTGCTGAAGATATGTATGCGTTTTTCTCTGTGTGTGTAGAACTCACATGCAGGACCTGCAGGAAGTCACTCAAGATCTCCACTATGAGAACTTCCGTTCAGAGAGACTAAAGCGAGCCGGCAGGTAAGTCAAATCAACATATTAACCCGGTCGCAGATCATCATCCCGTACACATACGGATCTGATGTACTCTGTGTTCCAGCAGGGCGGCTGATGAAGATGTGATGGACAAAGACCAGATCCTCATGGAGAAGGAAGCTGAGGTGGGTCACAATGTATATGCAAATGAATTTGGGATTTTGGCTATATTTTGGGGGTCTATGTGTATAAATATGTTTAGTTTAATTAGTGCGGGGTATTCTGGCCTATGGGAATGTATATGGGAGTCGGGTGTGGATGCAATCAGGGCAGTTGGTAAACATCCATGTCTGTGCAGGAAATGATACCTTCTTCCTGCAGGGTAGAACATACAGAAACATGCTTGCAATGTAAAGAGGTTTCATCTACCAAATGTGACCCAGGACCACAAAACCAGTCATAACTGTTGATTTATCAAAAATGAGATTTGTACATCATCGAAAACCTGAATAAACATGCTTTGCATTGATGTATGGTTTGTTAGGACAGATAATATTTGGAATCTGAGGGTGCAAAAAATAAATATTTTGAGAAAATCGCCTTTAAAGTTGTCCAAATGAAGTTCTAAGCAATGCATCAAAATAAAGTTTGAATATGTTTACAGTAGGAAATGTATAAAATATCTTCATGGAACATGATCTTTACTAAATGTCCTTATGACCTTGGCACATAAGAAAACTAAAGAGATGGCTCAAAGGCTAATAAACATAATAACCAATATCTTAATATTTCAAGGTGTAAAAATGGAGGGTTTGGGTTTTAAGAGTCATGTTTAGAGGATAGCAAATATCATTAGCTCACAATGTAAGTTAAAAAACAACAAATATGCATAAACAAATGAGTGACGTTCTGTATTTAGTGGAGCAGTTGTATACAGTATGTTCTCTAATTATCATGATTGTTGTGATTAGACCTTAATTAAAGCATGCTGGGTAATTGTGTTTATGTTTCGCTGTGTTTGTGTGTACGTGTCCGTCTTGGATCTTCACGAGGTGTTCCTTCCTTTAAAGTGCGAAACACATTTAGCTGGATAAATATATTATGGGCTGATCCTGATGACATGTTATATTGCAATAAAGGCAGTAGAATAAAATATAGTATGAATTGTAATGTTGTGAAATATTATAACAATTTCATTACAAAACAGTTATTTTAGATTTTAATAATGTTTTTTTTACTAAGTTTTACTTTATTTTATTTATTTTTATTTATTCTTTTTTATTATTTATTCAGTATATTTATTTACTTCTTTAAAAAACATTGAAACTTTTATTGGTGTGTGTGTGTCTATATATATATATATATATATATATATAATTTATTTCTAGTAGAAACATGCTGAAACAATCTCTGTCTCTGTTTTTCCTCTCTTGCAGCTGAGACGTATGCAGCAGATGATCGCTCAGATGCAAGCTCAGATGAAGATGAAACCAGGAGACGACTAAGTGTGTGTGTGTGTTTGTGTGTCTATCTGTGTGTTGTGGGAACAGGAAATGCCGTCTGACTGGGTTACATTGTCCTTCCCATTTGTAAACACTATTTGCTTGTCGAATCCCTCATGTTTATCAGATTAATGCAACATAATGTTAATGTCATCGAATTCATGTAACCACAGCACTATCACAGCTCCGCCCATACGAGTAACCTCAACACTGAAACAAACGGTCCGTTACCATATCATTTAATCAATCAGAATAGATGCTGTTAATAATTTATATAACCTGTCGTCAATCATGGTTTCATAGACAATGTTCATCTGTAGATAGATCAGAGTTGTTTTTTTGTGTGCCAAACACTCTTTTAAAGCTGCTTGGCTTGTACCAGTCATGCATCAAACTGGCACATGTTTACCTGATCACCTCGTCAATACTTTATAAAGCTTATGTGTATTACTTTGCGGATGCATGGGACAAAGTAAGAGGACGATGCACTGGTAGATGCAGTTTTAGAAAACGTACCTGTTCATAATCAAATTTTAGCACAAAAAGTATCACTAACAAATAAGCAGATCCTCATAAATGCATTTGAATGTTTATGGTGTTGATTTGAGCAGCACTTCCCTCTAGTGGACTATACAGAAAAACACATTAGAAAACACATGAAACTAGATTTTGCCAGATGGGATTATATAATGCTAAGACTACAATTGGACAATCTCTTGACATCCTGTTTGCATTTTGTCAGTGATGTGAAATCTGATCGTCTTTGTGGACGCACTGGTTCAGCTGTTGGTTTGTATTTTGATTCACTGAAATGCCTTAAAACTCCATTTAGAGACATGGTGCACACTTTTCTCTTCTTTTTTACTGATATTCTTATGGTTTGGGGTTTGTTTTCTATCCTTTTTATTGCTTGATTTTCACTTTTATTTACTACGTAACATAAACATCTACCGCAGTGATCTTTATATTTCTTGTTTAGCAGCTGGAACATTTATAGCTGTATGTTTTAAAAGTTCATCTAAACGGTACAAGGTCTAATACACGGACTCAAACGCACCTTCACTGCCTGCACATCGATGTCCGAGTCATTTTACAGCAGGGAGTTATTTGCTAATTATTAATGTAATGTCTGCTGTAAACACACTGATTTTGTTTTGTTGTATTTGTGGTTCAGCCCAGTTATTTTGACTCTGTTTTTTTAAAGATTAACACAGTTGTGGTTGTGCGGTACAGTAATGCTTACTTCCCTGTTTTACTTGTTCCTTTTTGTATTTGCTCATGTTGAGAAATAAATAACTTTCTGAGTCATTTGTTTCAGACTCTTAAGTTTCCTGTAAAAGTCACAGAAATGGTTTTGTAAATATCATCCATTTCTGCTTGTACACCATAAATAATAGTTTCCTGAACAGTGCTTTTTAATATTCACCATATATAACTAGCTTCATTGACACTGCAAATTATATGCCTGTTCTTATTTATTTATATAAATAAACAAACATTTTCCATTAATTATTTCAGACCATTTTTTCATTAAATACTGTACAATTTAAACTAAATATTGACTGTTTATTGACAAGTTTATATTTTATATTGAGTACAAATAAAAAATATAAACTTTTAATTTTTATCTAATTTTAATATTATGTGCATTTAAAACATTTTAATTAAATGTAAAAATAAGGTAAAAATACATTAAGGTAAATTTAAAACGTCTTTTTGTTAAATAAAGTAAAATGATTTGGCAAATATAACTTATATTTAACTAAATGTAAACTTTTGATTTTTAGATCATTTTAAAATTTATTTTTTAAATGTAAACATTTCATTTTTAGATAATTTTCAAATTCAGTTTTTATTACAATGTAAAATTAATTGACACCAAAAAGCCTAATAGCTTATTTTTATTAGATGCATGTTTTTATGTAATTTTATAATGAGCTGCATTTAAAATGCTGAATAATATATGCAAAAACTACAGATTTCCATTTAACCTTATGTATACTGTTTTAATGATTTTAATTTCTGAATATTTTAAAGCAAGCTGATTTTTATCTTTTCACAAATAATACATTTCAGTTTGCCTAAGCAACATTAAACAGCAAGTCCTGTAAGCAGTGTCAATGAATGACGTGGTGATGGGCGTGGTTTAGTTTGCGGCGGCCCCGCCCCTCTACGCCTGGGCTTCCCAGCGGGGCTGAGCGTGAGACAGACGGAACCCGAGCAGAACAGAGACGGCCTGAAACATGACCACCAACATTCGATATAAGAGCAGGATGATCAAATCCGGTAATGCCAGAGACCCTGGCGCTGTTTTACTCTGTTGTTACTGTGTTTGACTGGATGAAAAGCTGATGATTTCTCTCTCCTATCCGTGCGTCTCCCGCATCCCGCACCTGCTGATGCTGATGCTGCTAATGATGATGATGATGGTCGCGTTCAGAGGACAGTGAGGTGAGAAACCTCAAACTTCACCACATTTCGCAATTTTACTTCACTTTTAGAGTTCTTACGAATTCGGTTTATTTCCACACAGACAAACCGCGCGCCATAAAATCTCACGAGCCTCGATTTTAAGTCTGACAGGGTGTTTTACGCATATATAGTTTTGAAAATGATGCGTTTCTGTGTTCGTGCTCCCGTTTGCGAGGTTTAAAATCGCCTCCGCAGAGCGTGTCACCCACCCTCGACTGACGCACTTTATTTCTCATCATCTCAGCCGTCAGCGTTATTATACTGCAGCAGAGGCTTGCGTTGCTCTGTGCGCTGTCTTTGAGGAAATCTGATGTCTGCTGGTGTGTTCTGTCCTTCTGAGCTCGGATAGAGGATGATAGTGCTGTTTCTCTCTGGAGGTGTTGTCATGGTTACAGGAGCCAGAGTGTGTGAGAGGCTCATAGCAGATGCCTGAAGAAGTGTGAACCCTGAGCTCTGCGTGTGGCTGTGGACATACATGTTTAGACTATTTGGTGGTTACAGTTAAAGCCGAATATAGTGTTAAATGCTCAAGTAACCATATCTTTTGCTGATTTGCACCTAAATATTGTCTCGCACCTTCTAGTATCACCCACAAAATGGTTTGTTCGAGCATTGTTGACATGTTAAAAGACTTTAGTTCACGTTTCAATCCAATTTATGTGGTATTATCATGTTATTGGACACATATCTACAATTGGACATCACTGTTTTTGAATCACTGTATATTTTAAATGCATACATTAGCATTCTAGCCTATAGGGTCAGTAAGATTACTTTTTTACAATTTAATAATAATCATGATTATTATTACTAAAAAATATGCAAGGGTGCATTCAATTAATCAAAAGTGACTGTAAAGACAATTGTAATGTTCAAAAGATTTATATTTCAGATAAGTTCTGTTTAAAGAATTGGTTTCCGCCAAAAAAATGAAGCAGCTCAGATAGTAATAAATGTTTTAGAATGATTTCTGAAGGATTGTGCGACACTGATGACTGGAGCAATGATGCTGAAGATTCAGCTTTGCATCACAGGAATATATATTTTCAAATAGAAAGTTGTTATTTTAAAAGGTATACATATTTCACAATATCACTGCTTTCACTGTGTTTTTGTTTTAATAATACAGCCTTAGTGAGCAGAAGAGACTTCTTGCAAAAACATAAAAAACTTTTAAACAATATCTGGTAAAAGTCCTATTTGTGTGCAGATGTGATGCACGTATTTAAAAATTATTAGCAAGTAAATTTCAGAAAGAGTTACAATAAAACAGCAAATTTAATTAATAATATTAAAATATTTGTGCACCGTATAAAAGCATCTTTTAAATGATGCTTCGATATTTTAATGCTGTAAGCATTCAGTTACTATACAGATTGTTCACAAGCGTAGTAGTTTCACACAGCCTCCAGCACTTGACCCATGAACATGAACACACAGACACACACATATGTAGTTACTAGAAAGCTCATCCTACGCAGAAGCAGCAATGCAACAATTCACACCCCCACACACACTTACACACACATTCTGTCAGTGCTTCAAGTTCTCTCTCACTGTCATTCTCCTCTTCCTCCTTTCTCTCCTCGTCGTCTTCTGGTCTCTTTCTTTCTCTCTCTGCATTGAGGTTTAATAACTTAATGGCGTGGAAGGCTGGCTGCCATTTCAGACACGTCTTAGTAATCTCTGAAAAGGTCACTGCATTGAAATAAGATTGTAATTGTGTGTGTTTGTGTGTGTGTGCATGTTTATATGGTTTATGAGGACACACATTTGCAAAATGTTACCTGTAAGTGGTGAGTCTGTACAGTAGAAACACCATTACACCTATGGAGAGTCCCTGTAAATCACAAAAACCAACTTGTGTGTGGGTGCAGAATAAGCTGTCTGAACTGCGCAGCTGCATGCAGCATGACAGATGGCAGAATTGAAGTTTCTTTTGATCATGAAGTCAAATGGTCTGTGCAGTTGCTCAAATGCCACAGCAAGAAACATCCATCTCAGAGTCTGAGAGAGAACAGTGCTCCGTTCAGATACAACAGACTGTGTTGCTCAATGAGTTTTGGTTCACTTTTTTTCGGACTGACTTTTAATGTAAACATAAAAAAAACTCATTGGCATTCTTATTCTGAGTGGCAATGAATGCAGGTAGTGACCAAACTGACATGAGAATGAGTGAACGATGACAGAAATGTTATCCTGTTTAACTAATGTACTCCACCATTCAGAAAGTTTTTTTGTTGTTATTTTATTTATTTTTTTACATTTGGGTTTTGTTAAAATAGGATAGTGTAGAAAAGAAAGGATGCGAAGAGGGATAGAGAGATTTTTTTTCCTTTAAAAGAAATTAATTTTGTTATACAGCAAGCATGCATTCAATTGATCAGTAATACATTTATATACAAACTATTTCTATTTCAAATAAATGCTGTTCTTTCTATTCATTAGTTTCCACAAAAATAAGAAGCAGCATGTTTTTCACATCATATCAGTGTATTAGAGGAGAATATAGACTGTAGTAATGATGCTCAAAATGAAGCTTTGCATCACAGGAATAAATTACAACTTCTATTATATTCAATTAAAACACTGATTTTAAATTAACATAATATTTCACTGTTTTAAATAAAGGAAATCTTAATGAGTAGAACGGAGTAATAGCATGTCTGTAATACAGTGTTCCATAATATAGTCTCTGATTTGTGAAGTATTGTAAAAGGTTGTTGGTGTAAACCTCCTGCAGCTCCATAAGGATACAAGGATGCAGTGAACCATTCAAACACATGCCCGCAGTGTCACTAACAAACCTCTGAACCAGTACAGCTGACGCAGTCTGAAAGTGAGAGCAAAGCAGTCGCCCTCTGGGAACAGCGTTCTCTCCATCTGCACTATCAGGTCTGTTTGTGCTTTACCCAGCACAGCTGCTATTGAGTCTCTGCTCATCCTCAGACCTCTCTCCACCCGTCCTATCGTCATGACATCATCAGGGTGTTCCACACCCATGGTCACTCACTCGGTGTAACGTGAGACACACATGTGACAATAATGGATGACATCACTGGTCCCACCTCACTGAATAGCAGGCAGGAAATCGCTGTCTGAGATATGAGCAGGATATCTGCACCATCTCACCCAAGACTTGCTGGAAGAAGAGATGCACCATTCTGGTTTTGTGAAAATGCGATATAAAATATTCACGTACACAATGAATGCACTGAATGAATGACTTGGTTGCTAGGGTACTCTATGTTGTTGGGTAGTTGATCATTCTCATTGGCTTTGGCTTTGTGTGCATTGCTATGCAGCTGCAGTGAACATTATTGTTAGTGTGTTGCCAGGGTGTTGCTATGCAGTTGCTAAGATATATTCTGTATGACTTTCTTTTTCATTGTTGATATGTGGTTTCTAGGGTATACTGGATGGTTGCCAGGGTGTTGCTAAACGGTTGCTTCTGGATTTCTAGGGTGTTCTGAGTTGTTGCCATTTTGCATAGTTGCCAATAGTAGTATTTCCTAAAGTATTCAGAATGCCTGTCTGTGTGTTGCTATGTTGTTGTTTTGTTTGTTTTTTTATTTCCAGGGTGTTGCTATGCAGGTCCTAAGGTGATGGCTTTATGTGCATGTGGTTACTAGGGTGTTTTCCGTGGTTGCCAGCACATTGTCACACAGTTGCTGCTATACACTCAAAAAGCTGTGATCAAACTGTATTGAATGAAAACTCTCTGCTCCATGTCTTTTGAGGGGTTTGAAGACATGTTTCTTTGATAGTCTGATCGCATTAGAGTTTCTCAAACGACTCGAACTGATTAAAAACAGATATGGGCTTGTGTGTGGTGAGGGTCGCTCCAGGTGGCACTCAGGCATAGCAGCTGGATGGTGAGAGGGTGCTGTTCTATGTTAGGAGGGGCGACCAAGGCTATTGTATCACTGAAGGACATCTGTTCTATTCTATTCAACAGACCCCCTCTGAACCCCCAACCCCCACAAGCACACTCATCATCTATATGCATGACCAGACCCCCGTTAAGACCATAATGGAGCAAATCATGCTTAATATGAAGATGTTTAATAGTGCTGTTTGCTCAGATGTTGCTAGTGCTGTTAGTTAGTGATCTGATCGGATCTCAAACATTTAACTCAAACCCTAACAGAGCTGCACAGGCAAGTGTTTGATCCAGAAAAATGTGACATCTTTGAAGATGTGCATATTCAGACTCTTACAGACTTTAATATGAGCACATGCATGCAGTATTACACATTAGACGTGAATGTTATGACAAGTTCAGTAACGAGGATTACATTCATTAACTCTATTTTCATGTTATAAGAGATATAAGAGAGAGTCACTGAACTTTTTCATTAAAAACAATTATATCAGGAGTCAGGATAAAACTAATTATGAAATTGTGTGTATATGTAAATAATTTTTGAGTTAAGTTAATTAAGTGTTTGTTTCATGAACACTAGCGCCCCCTGGTGAAATTATATATATATAACTATTATTGCAATTTAAAATATTTGAAATTTTCATTTCAACTCCAGTCTTCAAAATCATACGATCCTTCAGAAATCTTACTAATATGCGGATTTGCTGCTCAAGAAACATTTCTGATTATTATCAATGTTGAAAACAGTTGTGCTGCTTCATATTTTGTTGAGCCTTTGATAAAAAATTTTAAAATAATTATTTATTTATTTATTTTTTGATCAAATGAAAATGAAAAACAACAGCAATTACTGGAAATAGAAATCTTTGTTCTTTTTAAATAAAATGAATTTGATTAAAAAAACAAATGTTACTGACCACATACATCATATATCTGAAAATAAGGCTGTAGTAAAGGTCAGGCTGCTGTGCTGTAGTCTGTAGAAAAGCTCTGGCAGTCTGGCAGGGTCTGTTGGGAAGGGTGTGGCTGCTGTCGTACTAAATGTGTCTTGCTCCCTTAAAACACACACACACACACACAGAGAGAGAGAGAGAGAAACCCCTGCACCTCAGAGCCGGCTGTGGGGAAAAAAAGTGGGGGAGGAATGAACGACTAAATGAATGAGTGTTTTTATTCCCGTTTTCGGCTCCCCCCTCCTTTCCTGTCTAAAATCACTTCCATGCTTTTTTTTTCCTTTACGTCTTTTCGTTTCTCCTGCTCACTCTCTCTCACTCACTACCTTCTTTTGTCAGTCTTTCATTCAGTCATGTGGGGATTCCTCTTCCTGCCTGTCTGAACACGGCACGCTGGGATGTGCTGTGGACAAGAGACAGACAGAAAACAGGGAAATCAGAGAGGGTATATAGAAGCAGAGAGTGATAAAGTGAGGGTCACGCAGGTTTAAAGAGGGACGGCACACATTACTGAGACGTCTGGTTCAGGATGGACTCCATGATGCTGCAGGAGAAACTGGTGGAGAAACTTCTGTGTCCCCGAACCAGAACCACCAGACAGAAGGTTCGCTGCTTATCTATCTATCTATCTATCTATCTATCTATCTATCTATCTATCTATCTATCTATCTATCTATCTATCTATCT
>JAUCMT010000154.1:2279001-2297337 GCA_032357475.1 Enteromius thamalakanensis | reverse complement strand
TATCTATCTATCTATCTATCTATCTATCTATCTATCTATCTATCTATCTATCTATCTATCTATCTATCTATCTTTAGAAGAGGAGCTTCAACTTAGTTTATTTGTAGGTGTTATTGTAAATAGTATGATCATGTATGATATTGTGTACGCGTTTGTATTGCTCATACTTGAAGTTACTTAAAGTATTTAAACTGACTATCTAACAACCCCTTAGCAACACCCTAGCAACCACCCTAGCAGCCTCATAGTAACATGCAATACTACTATAACAGCTACTGCACCCTAACAAAAAGGTCATTGTAAATTTCTATCTCACCCTGTTTTTCCTCACAATTTTGTTTAGGACCTATTTTCTTTTTAATTGTGAGATATTAACTCAATATTATAAACGCAGAATTGCAAGAAAAATCATAATTGCAATTGCATAAACTCATAAATCATAGGTTCTGTTAAAGAAACAAGCTTCCATAATAATGAATTTAACACATGACACGCAACCAGTTTTTAGATTTGTAATCAAAGTTAATGAAATATTATTTTTGTAGGTTTTATTTCTGAAAATATATAATGCATTACAATACAATTTAAAATGCAAACCAGAGGTAAAGCATTACCACATTTTCTTCATCTTTATCTCTCTTCTCTCACACACTGTACTCGTTGGGGTGAGATGTGTCAGGGTTTCTCTGTTCTTGGATGATGGACAGCGGAAACACACATGACAGGTTGTGAGATGCTCTGGCAGCCAGAGGAGTTGAGTTTGGCCCAAGTTTGAGTGTGTTAAAAAGGCCTTTTCAGCTTGTGTAAATATGGCTTCTGTGTTTGTGTATATGGTCAGTCTGGACACTGAGTTGGTTCTGCTGTCGGCTTTAATAGTGATTTTGTTTCCCGTCAGTAATTTCTGTGTTCTCAGTGTCAGTTTGAGCGGTTATAACTGCTGAGAGGTTTCCGGCACAGTTGGTGGATCTGCAGGAGACTCCGCACTACTGAGCCTTTCAGTCTCTGCTATTTTTGTGCCAGTCTGACGATTCACAGACATTTGGTCTTAAAGGGACAGTTCACCCTTCAAAACCGGCATAAACTTCTTACTTCCATAAAATGCAAACAGATATACAGAACATAATGTTTTAACTTTTGTCTTTCAGGACAAGCAGTATGTTGGCTTCGCTACGCTTCCTAATCAGGTCCACAGGAAGTCAGTGAAGAAGGGCTTTGACTTCACTCTGATGGTGGCAGGTTTGTGTGAAATCATCACTAAATGTTTTACCGACTTCATGCTCGTCTTTGTCATTAACAAGAGCGTCGTGTGTGTTTTTAGGTGAGTCTGGATTGGGAAAGTCTACTTTAGTTAACAGCCTCTTCCTCACAGATCTCTACAAAGACAGAAAATTACTAAATGCTGAAGGTAAGAATTGTCTTAAAGAGACAGTACACCCAAAATATCTGTTGGTTTATTGTTAAATAAGGATACAACATACACTGCTGTTTAAAATCTGGGGTCTTTCAGGTTTGAATTTTAATTTTTTAATTTTTTTTTATTTAACACAAACTCATTAAATTGGTCAAAAGTGACAGTAAAGACATTTATAACTTTTTTTAGTTATAAAAATCAGTGTTTCTACAAAAACATGAAGCAGCACAACTGTTTTCAACATGAATAATAGCTAATCAGCATATTAGAATGATTTCTGAAGGATTATGTAACTCTTAAGGCTGAAGTAATGATGCTGAAAATTCATATCTTGCTATATATTAACATTAACAGTTCTTGTAAATTGTCATATTTTACTGTTTATACTGTTTACTTGATGCAGGCTTGGTGAGTAGAGGAGACAAAAAACAAGAAGGAAAAAACACATTAGAAAGTCTTACTAACCCCAAGTTTTTTAACAGTAGTGTAGCATATACATAGGTACACTTCTTCAACAGGTTTGTTAGTTTGAGTGTGTTTCCTGTAACAGAGCGCATTAATCAGACGGTTGAGATCACCAAACACACAGTCGACATCGAGGAGAAAGGAGTCAAACTCAAACTCACCATTGTGGACACGCCAGGGTTTGGAGACGCCGTCAATAACAATGAATGGTGAGAATTCAGCTGTTCCCATGAGCACAATTACAAATCTAATAGTCACGGTCATAGATGCTGATTGCTCAAGACAGCATTTTAGAAAAACAAAAAGACCCTTAGTCATGTCTGTATTCACAATATAGCAGTTGAGAGACTGAGGTTGCAAAATATCTAAATATTGAGAAAATCGCTTTTAATGTTGTCCAAATGAAGCCATGCATATCATTAATCAAAAATAAAGTTTTTATATATCTATGGTTGTAAATTTGCAAAATATTTTAATAGTAATAGTGTCAAAATTAGCATGTTAACGCATGCGATTAATTCTTTCAGATTAATGCGTTAAAAATATTTAACTCCATTAAGCTAGGATTGGTCACAAGAAGTGAAGTGCTCTTAACAAGAAGTGCATTTATTCAGTCGCAGAACGTCTTTACTACCACATTTCAGACGTGCGTTCCACCTCACTTTAGCGCCAGGCAAACGGTACTGTGCTTCCAGCGTGCACTCTTCAAATACATGCACAAAGATACCAGAGCATCTATGTGCATGCAATGTCATGGTCAGGCAAGTCCTGAAGCTGCCTTAAAACTGTGCAAGCATGTTATATATTTAAGAACATGTCTTTGAAATGTTCTGGAGCAGCCCAGCGCTCACTCATCTAACACGCCGGACCTGAAGTGGAAAAGTCAGAAAAGGTCAAAAGAGTAAAAAAGATACCTGTGCTACTTAGCACTGCTTTTGTGCTCCAGGGTCACATTTTAGTTGTGTGATATGTGAAATGTGAATGTGAAATATGAACTTTTTTATAGTATGTTATTGTATGTTATTGTGTCTTTCTGAAGAGTGTGTGTTTTTGTGTGTGTTTGCAGTTGGAAGCCCATTACAGACTACATCGACCAGCAGTTTGAGCAGTACTTCAGAGACGAGAGTGGACTGAACAGAAAGAACATACTAGACAACAGGGTGCATTGCTGCCTGTACTTCATCCCACCGTTTGGACACGGGTACGAGCGGGTGGCGCGGGTCTGGGAAATATGGGCCAGGGCATATGCATCCTCTTCACATTTGCATAATCAGCCTCAGAGCGTCCAAGATATAGATGAAATGTTTCTTCATGGGAACAGATTTGGAGAAATTGCATTCCATCAATTGCTCACTAATGAATGCTCTGCAGTGAATGGGTGCCGTCAGAATAGGAGTCCAAACAGCTAAAAAAACTTCACAAATAATTCCAGTCCATCAGTTAATGTCTTGTGAAAGGCTGTGTGTTTGTAACATGCAAACAAAAGCTTGTTTTTAACTCTAAACTGATGCTTCCATAATCAATAATATTGGTTTCTCCTGGGAAAATATGTCTCATCGGATTCAGGAGAGAAATCTGCACAGATCATGAACAAATTTGGATCTTTTCACTTCGTAAGACATTAACTGATGGACTACTAGAGGGGTGTGTATTACTTGTGGATACTTATTGGGATGTTTTTACCAGCTGTTTGGACTCTCATTCTGACGGCACCCATTCACTGCAGAGGATCTATTGGTTAGCAAGTGTTCTGATAAAGAAACAAACTCATCTACGTCTTGAATGGCCTTTGGCAAACTGGCTCGCAGATGTGAATTCAGGACTTCATATAATTTTTTAAATATAAATGTTCAAAAATGTAACATTTGACTTGACTTGCACGTCTTGCATCATGAAAAGCAATTAATGCAAAGAGTATTTAATGCATAGGAGTGAATATAATGAGAGTTTTTTCTGCTGTGCAGATTGCGGCCGGTGGATGTGGAGTTTATGAAGGCTCTGCATGAGAAAGTGAACATCATTCCTCTGATCTCTAAAGCGGACTGTCTCACTCCTAATGAGGTCAAAAAGCTCAAGGACAGGGTGAGTGCACACAGTTCATCTGATTCTTTATTGAAAGCGTGCTCCTGATGGAAGCTAGGCCTTTTCATTCAGCATGTTTGTTTGTTGTCCTGCAGGTCCGAGACGAGATTGAGCGCTTCGGGATTAAAGTGTATCAGTTTCCCGAGTGTGACTCTGATGAAGAAGAGGAGTTCAAACAGATGGACAAAGAGCTGAAGGTCTGGCAAACATCTAATAAAACATTCAGTCTCCACCCAGTCTAAATCATTATAATCATTTCACTCCATCTGGATTGATTTTACCCTCATGGTGGACTTTTTACTGCTGCCAGCTGGAGGAGCGAAGCTGATAAACTGCTGTTGTGTGCAATGTTTTTCATGAGGCAGATTAAAGTGTTTCTGCACCTAAATATGATGCAGGGGCAGTGTTTATATTGAATATTGAATGATGTATGTGTGTGTGTGTGTGTGTGTGTGTATGCATGCTGTAGGAGTGCACTCCATTTGCTGTCATTGGCAGTAACACAGTGGTGGAGGCCAGAGGTCAAAGGGTCAGAGGTCGTCTTTACCCCTGGGGTATCGTGGAAGGTCAGAAACACTGTAAACAAACTACAAATAAAAAAAGAAATAATGCGTGGCAAATGGATTCTACATATTTATACTGTGTTGAAATCACTGTCAGAGGTGTGATGACTAGCAAAGGCTAGGCAATAAACAATATCATATCCAGACTGTGATCAAATTTATGTCGATATAGATAAGTTCTGATTCCCTTTATAGTTTCATTTAAAAGAAATTGAGAAACTCAGATCTTTGACAAACTGCCAAAATAAAAGTTAATTTTAGCTTATAATTATGACAGAAATATATTAGTGTTCATTAAAGTATTTCTTAAAGTGAAATAATATTTATATATAAGGAATATCAATAATGCCAAATATGCTCACAACATACATAGTTCGTACCTATACTGGTCTACTGCCATCAGTGTATTCACTTGATCATCATCAGTAAGCGCAGTAGTGCTCATATTAAGTACGTAGTGATGTTACAGCATTACCAGCAGTGTGCTAGGGAACACATGATGTGTGATCTTTACATGAAGTTGTCTTTCAAATCAATAAATGTAAATGTAGTAGAAGTATGTAAATGAGAAAGAAACTCTTTTCTTTGTGTGTGTTGTTCAGTGGAGAATCAGTCTCACTGTGACTTTGTGAAACTGAGGAACATGCTGATTCGCTCTCACATGCACGACCTGAAGGACGTGACGTGCGACGTGCACTACGAAAACTACAGAGCCCACTGCATCCAGGAGATGACCAGGTGTGTGACGGTCACAGAGAAGATAAATACACTGTCAGCTTTGTTTTCAGCTTTCAGGCTGTCTAAATGACATGCTGACCTGAGGCTGTTTGACTTTCCAGCTCAGATGTGCTTCATATAACGTGTGTGTGTGTGTGTGTTTCAGTAAACTGGCGCAGGATAACCGTACAGACAGTCCACTACCCATCCTGCCTCTGCCCACACCAGACGTGGAGACGGAGAAACTCATTAAGATGAAGGATGAAGAGGTACAGAACCATCATCACAGATATTAAACCATATAGTAGTTAGGACACTAGTTAGACAATTAGTTTATATTTGTGTTTTCCGCTTTCTGAAAATGTAGTTTTAGTCATTTTGTTGTGTTTTCATAATTTTTATTTTTTTTAAATATATATATATATAGTATTTTTCTTACTCTCAGTTTAGTTATTTAATTTTTTTTTTTTTTTTTTTAAATATAAAATGACAAAAATGTTGCCTTGGCAACTACCTGAAATAAAATAAAGTTACTATTTCAACATATATTTTTATTTTAGTTAACATTTATTTTTTTTGTTGTTTTTTCTTTTGTTTTTTTATTTCTCTAACTAATAATCCTAGGACATATGGTAGTTTAATTAATATTTATGGTCTCCGTAGATGCATTTTCATATGGATTAATTGTTATAGATACTTTGGATGATTTAATTGCCAGTAATTATGTTGCTCATTATTTCAATTGAGCTATTTTCTTTTCATTTTTCACTTCTTATCCTTCAAAGGGAAAACATAAAATAAAACAATTTACATGACAATTTATGTTTTTATTCTAGTTAAAAATGTAGTTAAGCAGAGCAGTACACAGCTGGACAAGTGAAATATTAAAATTAAACTACTGTTAAAAATACAAGAACAGCAGGATTAAAATCAATATTTGTACAATTTAAATAAGTGTTTTTAAAGTGAATATATTTTAAGAAGTAATTTATTAATTTGATGAATTTTCAGCATTGTTACTCCAGTCTTTATCCAGAAATCATTCTAAAATGCTGATTTGCTGCTCTAGAAACACTTTATCAATGCTAAAAACAGCGGAGCTGCTACATTTTCAATATTCTATGAAAATGAAGTATAGAAAACTAAATGGAAATATTTTGCAACATTATAATGTAAACTTCAAGAAAGTTACAGTGATGTTTTCCTGACTGTGTGTTTTGTATGTGCAGCTGAAGAGAATGCAGGAGATGCTGGAAAAGATGCAACAACAGATGCACGAGAAAGACCAGTGATGCTGACACACACACACTTACACACTACAGCCCTCACAGCAGCCCTCAGATGTAAATACATTTAAATGATACTGTACTATATCATATCTACAGGTGCTTCTGTCTGCCTGCCGCTGTCACGTGATTCGTCATGAACCTGTCTAACTTAAATAACCTCTGAAGGGATCTCAGTTGTGTTGACTTTTTTATTTGCTTAGTGCAGGGGTTCACTGACGTGTGTGTGTGTGTGTGTTTGGAGAGACAGTGATGTGCTTTTGCTATGAATTTGTCGGGTTCGATGGTGGTTTTTATTTTTATAGTAAATGTGAACATAAATATGGCTCTGATAACTGTTACCAAGAAACATCCTCAGTTCAGACGGCTGGTTTTTGCTCGTTTTATAACAATAATAATCAGAATAAAATCTATTCCATTATTATGAGTGTTAATGGCCTTTAATAATTTAATAATTTATATTATTATGTCAATTGTTTATGTATATCTTGAAGTAAAGCTTGCTAATAAATGTGAATAATTTATTAGTTGTGTTGTCTATAGTTTCATTTCTGTAAGTTATTTTGCTCCATCATATTTACTGAAACTAAATATTTGTTTCTAATGAATGTGAATTAAATGAAATTAAATGTGAAAAAGTTTGTTTAAATTATATATGTATGTGTACTGTGTGTATATATATAAACATTCACAAATACGGTATATATTTTGAAATATTTACATTAATAAAATTATATATTCATATTCATATATTGTATATATTCATAGGAGTACATATACATATATTATGTAAACAAAAACTTTTATTTTGTATGCGAATAATCATTTGGCAGCACTAAATCATCATATTATTGCAGATTTTGCTATATTTATGTATTTATTGACAAAATGTATAATTCTTCTATAGTTTGAATGCTCAGTGTGAAGACGGTGTAGGTTTGTTGTGTGTTTGACATGCTGCATGACTCCTGGTCTCTTCGTTCCCTGGTCAATGCTGGAAAAGTGCTCCTGTCCCAGTATCGGAGTGTGAAAGTGCGGCCCACTTCCTGTCACATATTGCTGAAGGAGGCGGTGTTTGTGTTTATCAGCGTGACCCAGCTGTGTTTGATGCTGCGCTCTTAACGCTCCTTCAGACTGATACTGACACACTGCTGACGCTGGTAAGAAATTCACTTCTAAACAAATTACACAATATAGGGGTTAGTTCTCCAACATGACTTAATCTTTATGTATTTAGCTAGTAATTAAATATTATTGATACAATATTGCTAATGCGTTCTGCTCTCCACCCACTGGGACCCTCACTGAACTAAAGTATTTAGTGAAACATGCATGCTGCTACTGTTAGATCAAAATAAAAACAAAATAAGACAAGCTATTTATTCTAGTTTGTTTAATTTTATTTTTGCCAGTTTTGCCAACTTTAAATTAAATATAAAGTAAAATAAATATATAAAATACAAAGATTTTAGAAAAGCTTCTAGAACACATCCAAATATAATAAGAAACATATTTATACAGTTTAAGCATTAAATATAAAATAGTAAAACTGGCTTAGGCCGAGAGAGAGAAGAAACATTTACATAATAATACAGTGTGCTGGAGAGGTAGTGGTGTGTACAGTTTATGTGAACATATAGACAAATAAAGAAATAAAATACAATAATAAAATACACAATAGATAACATCAAGTATTAAAAAACATCATTGTAAATGATATAATATTTACTTGTAAGCATTATATATTAATTATAATTATAAAATCATTTTTTAGGTTCATTAGGTTTGTATGTATAGTGTTGTTCCTCTACATTACCACGAAAACTTTGTATCATCCTCTACTTTTTTTAATCTTTGTCTTTCTTGCTTCCTTTGCTTCCTGCTGAAATTCAAGATAAACCTAAACATCTCGGTTTATTGCGTTTAGTCACTGTGGTCTGTCTGCAGTGTGTGTGCTGGTATGCGGTGTGTTGTGCTCGTGTTGAAGGTGCTGCTGTCAGTGCTGGGCAGTGAGATGAGCGTGGCTCAGGTCTGGTGTCCGGAGGTATGCTCCTGCTCGGACGGTGTGGTGGACTGCAGTAACCGTGGCCTCACCACAGCCAGCCTGCCCTCGTCCTTCCCTCCACACACCACCACTCTCCAGCTGAACGACAACCACCTGACCGCTCTGCCCCCCGGCCTGCTAGACTCACTTCCCAACCTACGGCGGGCCGCTCTCCACGGAAACCCCTGGACATGTGACTGCGGCATCCTTTATCTGAGAGGATGGCTGCTGAAACAGAGCAATCCTGCTTCCATACAGTGAGAGACTAAAGATGCTGTTTTACCATTGTTTATTTTTCATGTTCTGGTCCATTTAGAAATTTAGGATTGTCTTCTTTCAGATCGGTGGGGAAACAAACAATGAGTTTATTTAAATGACATATTTATTGCATCTTTAACTTTTAAATACAATGCACGTCTAAGAATGAGTTTGTTTGTTGAGGCAGACTTTCAGATCTAATTCTTCAGGTTATTGATATTTCATCTATATTCTTTTTATTTTAAGTTAATAATAAAAAAAGAGTTTTATTTTTCTTTCAGTTAAAATAAAATAAGTTTAGGTGAATCTAATGTTTTTAAGCAGTTAAATGTTAAAGAATATATAACTGGCTATTATTTAAATAATAAAATATATTTATGATGGAAAGACAAAAAGAGACTTAATACTTAAACCATAAAAATGTTACTTGAAATTTAATAACATATTGATAATATTTCTAACTTATGGAGAGACAAAAAGAGGAAAAAAAAACAATATATATATATAAAATTAGGGGGGGGAATCAATATTTAACACAATATTAGCTTCATTTGAATTCTGATACAATAAAGTTTTTTATGAATAATAAAGTTAGTGATGAATGAGCTTAAAAGAAATCTCTTTAACCTTATTTACTTCTAGATCCTGATCTAGCTGTGTGTGTGTGTGTGTGTGTGTGTGTGTGTTTTAGGAACGTCAGCTGCAGTTCTCCTGCTCACCTGCGGGGGCGCCTGCTCGTGTTTCTGTCCGAGCAGGAGCTGCTGGATTCCTGTCGTTACTGGCTGTGTAATCTGGCTCTGGCCTCTCAGATCAGCCTCTTCATCTTCATCACTGTGCAGGCGCTCCTGCTGGCCTCTGTCATCCTCTTCCTCCGGCGGTTCGAGCTGCTCGCCCGGGAGGCGCGGCGCACGGCGGCGGAGAGCTTCACGGCGGAGGACGACGCGACGCAGAGCAATGAATACGTCATGTTAAAGGACAGGAGCCACTAAGACGAGACTGTCCCAAACCAGAGCAAAACTAACAACTGTGTTCAGTTTCATTCTAATTTATCAGATTAAAATGTCATTTTTAAATGTATCTCCGTTTTAATGTATATTTGTTCCATACATTTTCCAGGCATGGAAATGCTTCAGTTTAGACAAGACAACCAAATGTAATGTAATCACCGTAACTGGGAAAATTAAGAAATACATCTCTTTCTTTTGTACTTTCTTTGTAAAACTTGATCCTTATAATCACAACGAATAAAACAATTTTGGTGCATATTCACAGGTGTAGCTATGTGTTTTTGTTAGGCTACTCTTTAATGCTTTTACTTTTAAACAAAGCTAAAAAAAGAGCATTATTATTGCTATAATTATTATTATCATCATCACTTTTATTGTTGTTGCTATAGGCTACTTAGTACAAAAGTTAGTTTGACAGTGAATGACATTTAATGATTTTAATGACACTTAATTATTTTAATTGCATCTAATGTATTATACTTTCAACAAAACCGTTGCAGTTAGAATTATTAGAAGCCGATTTATGCATTTTTTATGCAAAAGCAGCATCCCTTTTTAGTGTCCGGGTTCGTTTACTCGTTTTGACCGGGGCGGAACCTTGAATCCCGGAACCTTTTATCTCTGCTGAAGCGCATCGGGCTCATTTTAAGGCTACATAACATCACCACAGGATCAACACGTGAGTCTTTTGAATGTTACTACATGAGACATTTAGATGAATCGGTTACATTTGTTTTTTGAGTGGATATAATCGAAGCGAAATAATCAGTGTTTTTCAGCTTCAGAGATTTTGAAGTTTTTAATGAATGTTAATTTACCAGCTGATCTCGAGCAGCGTAAACACTGAAATCCAGCAGCGCTCACGAGCAGATATATCATATTAAAACACAGAACATACTCGAATTAACCAAAACGAGTGGTAAAAGATGTGTTTGTCAGCAGTAGTTGCGAAGAAAATCCAAAGTATTGATGTCGCTTTTCAACCCAAATTAAAAATCGCATCAAATAAAGCCTATTTGAGAACCATTAGTGTTTTTGCGAGGTGACTTTTCGTTTCATGACACCTGCATGAAGTTTCTTGTCATGTTCTTGACAGATTCTCATCACGTTCTGAGCTTCACGTCTCCGAGGGTTTGTGTTTGGAGCTGTAAACCTCTGCCATGGGCAGATTACGAAAGAAACACAACTGGAAAGGCAGACAGCAGGGCACATCTGTGCAGACAACTGCTGCAGACAGACAGACAGATGTGCAGGTGGAGATTCAAGGTAAGATGCATGCGTGATCATAAGCTCTTGTTGTTATAGGGATGCAATAAGAATCAGGAACCATTCATTTAATATAATAACAGGCATAAAACACTGTGGGGAGAAATAGTGTGCAAAATTGCTTAAATGCATTAATTTGTTAAGGCAAAAGTAGTATTTACTGTAGATTATCCCAATTGAGGACAATTAAAATGAGTTTGTGCTTGTCTCTGTAAAATTACACTCCTTTTTGTAAACCGTTAATCCATTGTTCACAATGATTTAAACCATAAAAGACACACTGCTGTGAAAAAGCATTGTTATTATTATCTTTGCTACTATTATTATTATTTTTAATTAATTTGTGGGGTTTTAAATAATTCTATTTTTTATATAGATTTTATAGATTATATTTATTGTATAATAATACATTTAGTTTTCAGTGAAAGTTCAGTTTTGACCACAGGGCAACAGAAAACAGCACATAAATATACTTTGTAGTAATAGATGATGCATAGATTGAAGATCAAATTGATCTTTTTATAAACACACACACACACACACATAAATTTTTTTTATGTTTTTAAGGAATTCTGTAGCGCTGCTTACCAAGAATGCATTCATTTGATCCTAATAAAATAACATTTATATAATAAATAAAAAATTTTTAACAGTTTTTGCTGTACTGTGTATCAAATAAATGCTGGCTTTGTGAGCAGAGTTATTTAAAAGACATAAAAAAAATGTCACTGTTCAAAAAACTTTTGACTGGTATTGTGCATATATACTCTTGGGGGAAAAAGGGCCAAACTAAAAATGATTTTAATGGTGCATATTTTACCATTTAAAATTCTTGCACAATTTCTTACTGGTAATTTGTGCTTATGACCATTAAAAGCTTAGCGTTTAGCCATTTTAGGCTTGGTGTTTTTTTGCCCAGAAGTGTAATTTGTTTAGTTATTTCAGGCTGATTCCAATTTAATTTTAATTGAATCACATTGTAATTATAGTCCAGTGAATAATTTAGATCAAGGCTTTTTATGACGGCACCGTACTTCAGAAGTTTTAAAAAGCAGCTTTAGAGCTTGTTTTGGAGCTTCTTGTGTAATGTGATTTTGTACAGATGGAGCCATGCTTAAAGGTGTAGATGACTGCAACGCTCTAGTTTTGCCCGCCACCAAAACCAAGAAACAAAAAGTAGAACATCCTGTACCCAAGAAAAAAGCCTTGACAAAGAAGCAAAGGAAGAACCTGGAGAAAGTTCTAGAGCTCAAAGAGAAAAAAACCCATGTAAGGAGAGAGTTTGTGAGACTGATGTATTTGAGATTGGTTGTTATATACATATAACTCCTATATAAAGTCATTTGTATGTTTCTTATTTTTTACAGAGAGCAGATATATTAACTAAACTAGCTGAGGTTCAGCTGGCCGAGTCGGAACTCAAACTGCTATACACCACCTCTAAACTCGGCACTGGAGACAGACTCTACCAGACCAAAGAGTAAGACTTCATAGCAGACACCACTCTGACTAGTCTGTACTGAAAAATAAAAACTAATACACCACTGTGTGCTTGCAGATCTGTGAATGAAGATCAGGATGGTGAATCAACTACTGTCAGGATCAACAGTGTGAGCGGAGCAAACAGAAAGAGAAGAAGAGAGGAGGAGGAGGAAGAGGGATCTGAGCAGTCAGAGTCATCCGAGGAGGAGGATGGTGAGGGCTCTGAGAAAGAGGAGGAAAACCCCACAGAAGAGCCGCAGGTGCTGAGAGAGGAGGCCAAACAGAAAGAAACAGATGTTCAGGAAAAGAAGAAAGATGAAGAGGAAACGGAGAAGGAGGAAGAGTGTAAACCTGCTGTGTTTATTCCTGTGGATCGACTGCCGGAGATTCAGGTACAGGAACCCGATTGTTAGAAATATATTTATTAATATAGTATTATATTATATAGACCAGCTGCTTATTTTGTTATAAACTTGTCACTTTGACATTTAGAGACTGGAAACTACAGTTATTTTTTATTTATTTTTTTTATAATGTATATTATATTTGATTATATTCTTGATTTGACCACAGGGGTACATCACAGAAATGTAGATAATTATGAGGATGTATAAACCGATGATCACTTTACTTGAAGTATTAATTTACTATAATTAGGATAATAACTGTAACTACACTATATTTGTTTTAAACCCTAGAAAGCGTATTGTGTTAAAACACATTATAATGAGAATACGCACAAACGTTATGAACAGCTATGATACATAAAGGCTATGTTATCATGTTTTTTGCTTTGATTGACATAGATCAGATAGATTCAGTGCCGATTTGACTTTTTACTTGTGTTTGTCTCTCTTCGTGTGAATGGCAGGAGGCTCGTCTGAGGTTGCCAATCCTGGCAGAGGAGCAGGTCATCATGGAGGCGGTGAAGGAAAAAGAGTGTGTGGTGTTGTGTGGAGAGACGGGCAGTGGGAAAACCACACAGGTGCCTCAGTTCCTGTATGAGGCGGGATACGCCAGGTAAAGTCCGAACTGATGAGCTGTGGCCTGTGTGTGATCTGTGCTGTCTGTCTCTCATTGTTGGTTTCTGTTTCTCAGCTCTGGTGGTATTATCGGTGTGACGGAGCCCAGGAGAGTGGCGGCGATCAGCATGTCTCATCGTGTTGCCACAGAAATGAATTTACCCAGAGGGTATGTCGAAATAAGCCATGTGTGACTATATGTGACCCTGGACCAGAAAAGCAGTCTTAAGTCACTCGAGTATATTTGTAGCAATAGCCAAAAATACATTGCATAGGTCAAACTTGTAGATTATACTTTTATATCAAAAATCATTAGGATATTGAGTAAAGATATTTTGGCAATTTCCTAGCATAATATATTAAAACTTAATTTTTATTAGTAATGTGCATTGCTAAGGATTTCATTTGAGCAACTTTTTTTATATTGTTATATCTCAGCCAAATATTGCCCAATCCTAAGAAACTATACATCAATGGAAAGCTTATGTATAAACCTCGAATTGACTGGTTTTGTTGTCCTGGGTCACATATAGTGATGTTAGCTTAGTTAAAAATGTTGTTAGGCTCGAAAATATTAAAATCACTGGGCCAAACGGCTTAGAGTAGCCTATTGCTGGCATCCTGTTTTAATCATGAATTGCATCAGGAACACACTGAGCAACTGTTATCGTGTGTCTAAATAATACGGTTTATAGCTGGACATTCAGTAGTTTATTGACCATTCACTTTCTAAATGATCTTATGAACCGCTGACATCTCCTAAATAACTGGTTTATAAATAACATAATTTAGAAATGATAAATGTACTGTTCATGAAGTATGCAAATACAATTATTAAACAATATAGATATGCTCAAGAACAAAATATTACTGAACTGCTTCCTAAGGCCTATTAATGTTGGAACAGTGCTGTATGAACTGACTATCTACTAATGCTTAACTAAAGATGCGTAGTGTGTCATTTCTATAGTGTTACCGCTATTTCTATTAATAATCATTATTATCGCAATTCCTTATTAATCTAAAGTTAAATTGCAAACATATGTAGTTTAACACAAATTTACAAGTCCATGTTTATGTGTTCACTTATCTAATCAAATGCATTTTTTAATCTCAGCACAACTCATTTATTTGATCAAAAATACAGTAAAAACTAAAAAATATTGTGAAATTTATTTCAATTTAAAGTGACTGTTTTTTATTAGAATGTATGTTAAAATGTAATTTATTCCTGTGACGCAAAGCTGAGTTTTCAGCATCATTCCTCCAGTCTTCAGTGTCACATGATGCTTCAGAAATGATTCTAAGATGCTGTAATGTATTGCTCGTTTAATCCTTCTGTCCTGATGTGCATGACCTTTAACAAACATCCTGCATCTGAGCAGCTTTAATACCAAACTGAAGTAAACTGAAAAAGTGTGTGTGTGTGTTTAGGGTGGTGTCTTATCAGATCAGGTACGAGGGGAATGTGACAGAAAACACAAAGATCAAATTTATGACAGACGGTGTCCTGTTGAAGGAAATTCAGAAGGTAACACGCATGCACCGTGTATTACATGCTACATAATACTGTACTATATTATACTACCAAAGTTTACACACTCCCAAAGAAAGCTTTTTTGCATCTCTTGAATTAAACAAGGACATTTGTGGATGTTCTTCAGAGATTTTGTAAAGAAAGATATTGAACACATGATATATCCACCAAGGGTCAGAGGTCACGCACTGCACATAAGCACGTGCCAACCCTTTTTGTGTAGGTTTGAGCTTAACCCTTAATGTTTATCAAGTAAAAAAGCAAAAACCTCTGTATTATTCACCGGAGGCCAAGATTATTAGTACACTAGTATTTTTCAGTCAGTCACCTCTATCTTTTTCTGCAGGGTGTCAGAGAGGAATATCCGTTTACTTTTCCTCACATTCATTTTTGCCATTAATAGTAGTACGTGAGATCTTTGTTTGCTCCACACAGAGATCTGATCCGATCATCATCCATTCTGGATTGAATAAACAGAACAAACAGAGACAGACTCAATCCAGAAGAACTGGCAACGTCTCAAAGATGCTTCAAGAAACCTACCTGCAAAGCTTCTTGAAAAACTATGCTCAGAGGGCAAAAGCTGGATGCTCCCACCGAAACAGTTAATTGATGAAGAAAATCTATTTATGCCATTATTTTTGCACAAGTGCCTAAAACATTTAATAGTGCTGCAGCTTTGCAGATAGGTTTCTTGAAGCATCTTGGAGACGTCTCCACAGTTCTACTGGATTTAGTCTGTCTCAGTTTGTTCTGTTTCTTCATGTCCTTCTGTGATGATGATGTGGAGCACAAAACCTCACTGGATTATTACAATTAACGGTGAAATGAATGTTTGGAAATGTAAACCGATATTTCCAACTGACGCATTACAGCAAAAGACAGAAGTAAAAGAGTTAAAACTATTTTTAGCTGCTGAATAGACTGGTGTTCTAATCATTTGGCCACCACTGTACCATGTAGTAAGTCAGCTATTAGTATATTGCTGCTTGTTTGATGCTGCATTTGCTCTCTTCTTATATCCCTGTCACGATGCATGTTTTTGCAGGATTTCCTGCTGCAGAAATACAGCGTGATCATCATAGATGAAGCTCATGAGCGCAGCGTCTACACTGATATCCTCATCGGCCTCTTGTCACGTATCGTCCCTCTCCGCAACAAGGTAAGACACATCAACATGCTCGATGGCCAGGTTAAAGCTATGTGCTTGGCATGTTCATAATGTGATCTGTGAACCACAGAAAGGCTTACCCATGAAGCTTATCATCATGTCGGCGACACTACGTGTGGAGGACTTCACTGAGAACAAGAGACTCTTCCGTACTCCTCCACCGGTTATCAAGGTTTGTCTACGTTGTTCTTATTTCACCTCTATAATCTGTAATCTATTTTAATTTTTTCCAAATATTTACGTTTTAGTAATCAAAAGCATAACCGTAATCATGAAACTTATACTATTTAATAACAATTGATTTAAAAGTAAAAAAAAAAAAAAATAATTTTTATTGCAATTATTTTTTATTATAATACATTCAAACTGTAGTTATGGGCCTATGAATTATTCCTTTTTTTTATTTCTAAATTTTAAATTTATTTAATTTTTTTTCTGGATCCTGTTTTTTCTATTTGAATATTTCTGGATTCTATTTTAATTGTTAAATGTAATTTTAGTAATCAAAAAACATGCCTAATTATTGAAAATGACTAATCAGTTTAACCACAATTTACTTAAAGTTGAACAAAAATGCAATTTTTAGGGACCTGTTCAATCCAATAATTTTTTCCCAAATGTATTACTCAAATTTTTCATTTTAATTTTCCTGAAACTTATGTTACATTTTAAGTGACCAAAAAGCTTGTCTAATTAATTATTTTCATAAAGCGTAATAATAAATAATTGATTGCAATAATTTAATAAAACTATATAATTGTTTAAATTATAGAATCCTATCAAATCATATCTATTTTTCTGAATGTATAATCAAACCTGTAATAAATGAAGGTGCCCGGTGTTTAAATTAATGATAAATTAATCACTCATACATTATGAAATGTTTGTCATCAAACTAAATCATCTGTTACTTTAACTGGAAGTTTAGTTTAAAAATAAAAATAACCAATGGAGAATGTTCTGTGCAAGTTGTTGTTAGGTTGTCACCAAAAAACATTTCTGTTTAAAAAAAAAAATTTTTTTAGAACGTTATTATGGAATTCCCAACAAACCAAATCAGGAACCAAATACTAATATTAGAGGAACGTTCTGTGTTGAAGACACTTCAGTATGTGTTTTAACACTGTATTTGTGTGTATGCAGGTGGAAGCCCGTCAGTTTGCAGTCACGGTTCATTTTAATAAACGCACGCCAATGGATGACTACACTGGAGAAGCTTTCCGGAAGATCTGCAAGATTCACCGCATGCTGCCGCCAGGTTGGTTAAACACACAAAGATGAATGATAGTTATAGGGATCTAAACACGTGTGTTGTTGTAGGTGGCATTCTGGTGTTTCTGACGGGTCAAGCGGAGGTTCATTCTGTGTGTCGCAGACTAAGGAAGGCTTTCCCTTACAGACCCAACCAAGAGCGCACAGGTACACAGACACATCTCACACTGCTTAACGGAAGAAAAAAAACACCTATTTGACGAAGCGCTAACCATACATAACTACATACACACTGCATTGTCTTCTTATGTATCTAAATGTTTGTTACAATCCCATCTAAGGTTAAGCAGCCCTTTCAGTGTTAACAGCTCAGGTGTGTATTCTTTCAGATTCAGTGGAAACTGAAGAAGATCTGAAGACGTCAAAAAGAGTGAAGAAAAAGAAGAATGTGGTATGATGACTCATCCCAGCTAACAAACATTTTTTGATGATGGAAATGTTAAAGGAACATTCCATTTGAACATTTCGAATGTTCTCTGAATGTTTTGAAACAAGTGCCAGCATTTAAAAACAAAAATATCCAACTGACAAAGTTTTAGAACAGTAAGATATTTAATGGTTTTTAAAGATGTTTCTTCTGCTCAAGGCTGCATTTATTAGATTAAAAATACAGAAAGAACTGGAATATTGTGAAATATTATTCTAATTTAAAATAAGTGTTTTTTGTGTGAATATATTTTAAAATGTAATTTATTCCTGTGATACAAAGCATCATTCCTCCAGTCTTTAGTGTCACATGATCCTTTCAGAAAT
>JAUCMT010000154.1:2241052-2252859 GCA_032357475.1 Enteromius thamalakanensis | reverse complement strand
CCATGTCATTATACAAATTTGTGTCCTCATAAACCACATAAACCCGTCCACATATATATATACACACACATTACTTAAAAAAAAATAATAAAAAAAAAATAAAAAAAAATATATATATATATATAAAAAATGGCAAACATATAAATAGATGCATACTTTTTTAATTTTTCGTAAATGCAGTTTTTGTTTAAATAAGCATAAATTGAAGACAGAACAACAAATACTATCATGATATATATATATATATATATATTTTATTTTTTAATGGAAATGGAAAATGTGTTTTCATAAAAATCTGGTGTTATTTAAATAAAATATTTTCTTGTTAGTGGGAGTTACTATTATAACTTATTATAACTACATTTCAAAAAAGATCATAAAGCAAAACAAACGAACAATAAAAACAACAACGGCAAAAACACTTTTGGGGAGGCGAAACGTTTTGTTAATAATCTGCATTTGGTTTCTGCAGTTTTCATGTTCTGATTCTGTTTATGGTGCCTTTTTAACTTATGGAAAAAGCTATATAAATCACTGTTATTGTTGCTTAAGCACAAGAATGATGGAGTTCAAAGAGAAGCTGAAAGAAAGGAAGGCAGCAGAAGAGGCGGAAAAGGCTAAACTGGAGAACTCTGAATCGACCGATGAGAACAAAGATTCAGAGCTGCAGACCAATAATGGAGAGGTTACTGAGGAGACTACAGCGAATGGGCAACAGACAGAGATTCAATCATCGGAAACAGATTCTTCTGAGCAACCAGACCACTCTCAAATGAACGGCCAGATCAAATCCCATCTGCAAAATGGAGATTGTGCCACAAAAAACAGAAGTGAGGAGGAGGAACAACAGTCAAACATCACTAACGGTGTCTCCACTGAGAGCCAATCAAAATCAAGCAATATTATGGCATCAGAATCAGCAGTGGTGAACGGAAAAGAGTGTGTTGTGAAGGAAGAGTCAGGTGATTCTAAGAAGAAGGTTGAGGCAGAGTGAGTGAGACTGATCCAGTGTTTGACACATGACTGTATCTCAATTCAGTGTCTTTTCTAATAACACAAGAGAGAAGCCAAAAAATTACAATATCTTGAAGACAATGCTTTGAAGTCCTTAAAATGTTTGACTAAATAAAGTTTCATTTCTACTCAATGATCAGTTATGCAACTTTCTTCATTTTGCAGTTTCACCATCTTTTTTTATGGAAGTTTGCTTATTTTATTTAACAATTCTGACTTATTTTCTTGCAATTCAGACACACACACGTCATAATTAATTGTATACATTTTTTGTTTCTGCCACAGAATTATAAACATAAATTGTGACCTTTTGAAGTTTTTTTGAACTCAATTAAGAATTTAAATCTTGCAATTACCTTTTTTTTTTTATCCTGTGGCAGAAACATCCTCCAACTCTGTATGTTGACACCAGTTGTACAAAACAATATACTTAACTTTTAAGTGCAAATAAAATGAGACTCCTATTAAAAAAAGACTATATTTTATTACTAGAATAAGAAACAATGTGTACAACAAGAAACTGGAAATAAACAAGCCAAATATAACAACAATAATAATGTAGCATTTTTAAAGCAGTCATATTTTCTTTTTCTGGATGATCTCCAGATCTTGGCAGTGTTGGTACAGTGGCTCTGAAGGTTCGGTCCACGTGCATTCTGGGAGTTTATTCAGATTTTGCAGAGGGAACTGAATGAGCGCTGTGTCATTGAACACATCCAGGAATCGTGGCGAGCAGGGCAGAGACGTCTCGTCACACACACCCACAACCTAAAACAACACTTAGTCAAGGCTTGTGAGTGTAAACCTGTAAGAATCTAAACCTCTCATTTACAATATGACACCTATGTGGTCAACTTCTGTGACATAGATATTCAACAAGAAAACATTTTTATCATACATGGCAGAGTAATAGGATATTTACTTCCATAGTGAGGAAATGTTGAAATTCTTTATAAACATGCATTAATTGTAACTGTTAGAAATCAAGGATACATTTGAAAGAAAGCTGTAGTCTCTCTCAAACTCTCTCTGAAGCATCCTAACAAAAAGAAATGAAATAGTCATTATGAATAAGACTCAAAGTTGGTTGAACGTACACACAATTTTGCCGTTTCAGCAGCATAAATACTAGTAAATACTGAGACTTTTTTTAAGTTATAACTTATTAATAATAATGTGCTGTATAACACCAGAAGCCCACCTCTCTTGAATGCCATGAAAACTGTTGCCAATTATAATAATTTTTGCCAATGTATGAGGTGTCCAGTTTCTCCACAGCAGGTTGTTATACAGAGCCTTCCCACAATGCATCAGGTAAAACAGGGTGGGTTGATAAACCGCTCGCTTTCCCTCCTGTATGGAAAACAACGCTTAAAAAAGGACAGCAGAACAAATGTCTCTGTTCAAGTCAGTAGATGTGTGCACCTCATTTTCAGTCAACACTATGAAGCCCAGCTCTTTGAGGGCGTCAGACTCTGGTTCAGAAAACACAGGATCATATACAGAACAACTGCCCACTGGGATCTGAGGGGGGGAAAGAACATGTGTACGTTGAACTGACAAATCATTTCATACTAATTATTTCATATAAATGAAAATTTTAATTTTATTAACTACATACCTGTAGTTTCTCTAACAGCAGTAGCAGCATTGCAAGCTGATACCGGGCAGATACACAAGAAGCAAAGTGACCCAAACCGTAACACACACAGTGCTGAAGAGAAACTTCTCCATTCTGCTCCGAGGAACCAGAAGCACTGGAAAGAAGACGTTCGGAGAGGAGATCTGAGGGTGGAGATGGGAATGTGGTCATTGCAAATTGTATTTTCACATTTATGGGCAGCACAGCTGTAATTCAGCTTCACCTTTCCATTCCATCCAGAAGTTTTCTCCTCTCAGTTCATTCCTGTGAAGGTAAAGAACATTTCAGAGAAAGTCACAGACAATATGAACACAATTCATAGCTTAGTTCGTGCACTTTCCTATTCACTTAAGATTCCAGTGTATTTAAGAGAATATCATGGTGTTATAATGCATTATGTCTGCTTGTATTTGACACAGACAGTCGTGTTACGTGTGAGGGTGGCAGTCAGATCAACTCTCACATGGCGTTTATTATCTTCTGCTTGTCCGGTTTGCAGTCAGACACCTGGTGTGAGTCTAGTTTGGGGTTTGAAGCTTGTTTTCCTCTTTTAGGAGCTCCTTTTCGGCGCCCTGCTACCTGCCAGTCATCATTACTAGCCATTATAGCAAAAGTCTCTTCTTCCCTAAGAAGTGAGGATCGATCGACTTTCATATGAACACATTTTGTATTTTTGTCGGTGTAAATGTCTCTATGATAAACTTTTAGCCCTTACGATTTTCATATTTACATCTACAAAACCATATGAGTGTGTCTGTGTTACACTTGAATCGTTCCGGTCATCCGCTGCTCGCGATATATTCAGTTCCTATGTGTTTAACACAACAAACTACTAAGACAAATAAATAAATAAATGTGTATTTTAATTTAATTTATCGACATGTGCATATGCATGTAACATATTATCATATTATATTCACATATATAGTTAATTATACTAGGTTAGTATTTATTTCCTGTCAGGGAATACGTTAGATGTCATTCACTGTGATTCTGTTCTGTTCTGTTCTGTTCTGTTCTGTTCTTAGAAACCCAATAAATCCATAAATAAACTCTCTGTTGAGACAAATAGTATACTTCTATACTCTTTGGTTGAGAGCAGAAGGGCGCGAGTCGTACACTAGATGGCGCGCGCTGGCTTCTTTCCCGCTCTTTAGCGCTGAGGTGAAAAAAACCCCCCAGTTTTTATTATCTAATTTAACTTTTCTCATAGGGTTTCATTTAGTTTTTTTGGCAAATATTGAACAAGGAGGGGGAAAATGAAGTGTGTTATTGAAGGCAACTGCATTAAAGGTAAGTTAGGACATAATTGTACTCATTATTATCTAAATTAATATTTTCCGATAATGGTTGACGTAGTTTTTGTTGTTAACGTTAATAAATGTCTCTGTTTAGTTTTCGGAAAAGCAGTTCATGCTCTGTCAAGAATTGGTGATGAAATATGGTTGGATCCACTGGAGAAAGGGGTAGGTCTGATAAAAATGCATAACGTAAAATGATTTTGGAAATTGGTCATTGGTTGTGTCTTAAAATATAATAAGCTGCCTTTGTTTAACGTTACGTTAAATGACAGCATTATTGGCCTCATCATCCAGCTCACACTAGCTTTTGAGGCACAATCTTTGAGTATTCAGTGATTTCAGTCTTAATCTTTCATTTTTGTCAAATCAGTAACACTTAACAATAAGGTTGTTATTTTGTTAACGTTAGTTAATTATATTCGTTAACATGAACTATCAACCATATTTGCCTCTCATTTCTAATTCCCTGTCTCTCTCATTTGTAGTTGGCTGTAAGGACAGTAAACTCATCTCAATCGGCTTATGCCTGTTTCTGCTTCACTCCTCTGTTCTTCCAGCTATATATTCCTGATTCAGTCATTCAGAAAGACTGTGAAACCGTAAAATGCAAGTTAAACATGAAGGTACTGAGCATTCAGAACCAAACTTTTCTTGCAGGTGTCTTGCAGAATTGGACAATTATGTTAGTACTCAAAGTTCAGATGTCCTAATTCAGTTAAGTCAAAGCAGAAAGTCTTAAATTCCTGGCCAAGACGTGGCATTAGCTAAATGTTTCATGCACTGCCAAAAATGAATATACTTCTCAATGCTTTGTCTTGTTTTCCAGTACAAACATCCCAACAGAAAATACATTTACTTTATGTGCAAAATGAATATATAAAGTCTTGTTTTCAGAGAAATGTACTTTAAACAAAAATTTATCAACATGGGATGTAAACTAAGTTACTTTAAATTAATTAGATTTTTCTGAATCCGTTAGCAGATGTTTGTCTTTGGATTATAATGACTATAATAACTGGAAAACAAGACTGATTTAGACATCAAAACTAAATGATTAATTCTGAACCAGGAATAATAACACCCAGTGCCTTATATAACTCATATCCACCAATATTATTCATTCATAGTGCAGCATTTACTAATTATCCAATGCTTTTTTAATCATTTTTAGTGTGTGCTTCCCCTGTTTCGCTGTGCGTCATGGAGAGAGCGCAGTGTGGACAAATGTGAGATATCCATCAACATCCCAAACAGCAGGGTGATATTTCAATTTCACTGCAGACATGGTTAGTTCATTTGCATGTGAAGTATGTATTGAATCTCTTAGTGCATTAACAGAGGGCTGAACAGATTGGTGTTGGCGGATGTGATCACAGGGTGACAACACACTTCACTGGACTCTCTTCTGTGATGATGAAATCACAAATCACATTTGTTCTAATCAAGATGCTGGCACTTACATGTTTTAGGAATAACAAAGACCTATAATTTGGGGTATCAGGAATGCGAAGCTTTGCAAGCCGTGTTTCCAGCTCACCTCTGTCCAAATGTTCTAATGGCCCAGTCCAAGTAAGTGCACATATAATTCAGTATTACTTTTTTCTGAAACTCTTAGTAATTGTTTGTTTATTTATTTAGATGATTTATGTTTACATAAATGTATTAAAAAAGATTAAAATCAAATGTTGTATCTGTTAGTATTGATTAAAGAAGCTTATCTAATATGAACAAACAACCAACAGTTGGTTGCAAAGTTTAATAAATACTTTACTATATTTATTTTTGATTGTTAGTTAATGCATTAACTAGTGTTAATTATTGAGAGCTTTTATTTTTAGTAGAAAAGTCCAATTTATAAGCTAACTTAAATTTTTGTTCCCATTTTAGACTTTTAGGTGACATTGTGATGCATTTCCCAGCTTCACAAGAAGAGGTCACTCTTTCCATTTCCTCTTTTAAAGTAACCTTGAAGACCTTTTGTGAGGAAGAAAATGGTAAGAAAACTTTAAGGTAGTTCACTAGCATGTAGTACTGTAACTATTGTTGTAGTGTGTACCATGAATATTGTGAATTTGAGAAGAAATATTTGATGCACATACTGTATGTAAACATGATATAAATTTAATAGCTACCTTCTCCATCTCCAGAGCTCCTGTACACTCAGATGCTCAACATTGAGGTCGTACATTAATTAGTTCTTGTTTGTTTGTTTTCAGACTGTATCAAGGGCATGAACACCGAGCTGATGCTGCACCCAGATGAGTTTGACTATTTTCAGGTCGGAGAGGATTCAACCGTGACCTTCTGCCTCAAAGAACTGAGGGTGAGCGTCCAGCACGGCATGTTTTAAATACACAGGATACAAGTTGTTTGTGTTCCCAATGCAAGTATGTTTTATTTGATGTGTGTGCTGGCGAGTACATGAGGATCTGCCATATTCTTTTTTATTGCCACTTATTTCTGTCCTGGGATGTCCAGTAGTTGTTGTGCCTATCATATTTACCCAAGCCAGTTCAGAGAAAGTGTGGTATGCATGTGAAATTAACAGACTGCCATGTTCTTTTAACTCACAGACAGGTGTGGTACTTTATTTATGTTGTTGCATTCTGAATCTGCATTAATAGGCAATATTGCATTCTTCAAAAAAATTAATTAGTAAACTGTTGGATTATGCAAAACATGCAAAAATACTAAAAGAACTAAAAATAGCTGTGGTGTTCTATGATTGCTTACGTGATTTTGAAATTGTAATTCATCCAAAATAAATTATAAACAGCATCTCGTTTTGTATCCTTGCTCAACCTTTAACCCTGATATCCCGGGAGGTCTAGTGGCAGTGGATTATGCCCCGACAGTACCGACCCTTTTCACGTATGGGTTTGGCTGTGTGTCAGTGGCGTAACTTCTTGGCAGGCCACAGTGTATTTGTGTCAGTCATTGATGCAGTGGGACAGATGCTTGGATTTGAACCAGATAGCCTGTCACAGTGAGTTACAGCACTGGACTGTACACTGTGGTCAGGACACACATGACTGACCTTCTCTTCATGCAGTCTTTAACAGGGTCAAATACATCTGCTGAAAAAGATTCAAACATTCATTTTTTTTCAAGTTTTGTTATGTTGCAGGCTTTAAATTGCTTTACTTTAAGTTACTTTGTTAAAATCAAATGTAATAACAGGTTTTTAACATCTTTGCAAATTTATTAAAGATTAAATTAAATCATAGTTAAATTATATCTATCTATCTGTCTGTCTGTATAATGTCTCTCTATAAAATGCTTACATGCTACGGAATTTTAATAATTTATAAAAAAGTATATATTAAAAAAAAATATATATATACAACTTATTTATTATTAATTCTGTAATAATAGAATTTACTGCTTTAATTTATAATTTATCTTTTATATATATAAATATATATATGAAGTACTGTGCAAAAGTCTTTGGCCACTAGTATTTTCAGCAACAAAAAATGGTTTTAAGAGGGTTATTTCTATCTTTTACGGTAGCGTGTCAGTTGGAAATATTAGTTTACTTTTCCAAACATTATTTTTGTCATTAATTGTAATAATGCAGTGAGATTATTGTCTGACAACAGACAGTGCTCCACACAGAGATGTGATCTGATCATCATCAGTCTGTCTGGAATCTGAGACAGACTCAATCCAGAACTGTGCTAACATCTCCCAGATGAAGAAAAAACCTGGAAAGATACAGTACTGTTTAAAGTTTTAGACACTTGTGTAAAAATGCTGTAAAATGAGGATGCTTTCAAAAATAATGCCATAAATAGATTTTATTTATCAATTAACTTCTATTAACTAAATAAAATAAATATTTGGTATTACAGCTTTTGGTAAAACAGCTTCTGTTCCGAGAGTTTTTAAGGTAAGTTTTTCTCTTCATCTTGGAGACGTTGCCACAGTTCTTCTGGATTGAGTCTGTTCTGACTGAGGATGATCAGATCAGGTCTCTGTGTGGAGCACTGGCTGTTATCAGACAATAATCTCACTGCATTACAATTAATGACAAAAATAATGTTTGGAAATTTAAACTGATATTTATCTGACACGCTTCCGCAAAAGATAGAAATAACTCACTTAAAACCATTTTTTGTTGCTGAAAATACTAGCGGCCTAAGACTTTTGCACAGTACTGTATATGTATTATAATTTACAGAATCATGAATCAGTGTTGTTTGTAATAACATTGTTAATAATAAATCGTTAAATATTTTTTAAAATAATGAAAATAAGTATTTATTTATTATTAATTAGTGATTATATTAAAATCTATTTGAATTTGTAATCATTAATCACTTGTTGTTAAATTGTTTTTAGGGGCTGCTGTCCTTTGCCGAGTCTTATGGTCTACCAGTGTCTATTCAGTTTGGTGTGGCTGGACAGTAAGTATTTTAACTTTTGTGAGACTACACCCACATGCATTCAGATTACAATCATACAGTAAGCATAACCAGCTAATGCTGTCAGTTGATTCTGATCTCTTTCAGGCCTGTATCCTTCACTATAAAAGACATGACGCTGGAGGCCCATGTTGTATTGTCCACCTTAACGGATCCAAACCATGAGAGCCCATCTCTACCTGCACCTGAGTATTTAATTTTGTACCTAATATTAACATGATTCTACCTCTGTAGACACCAAGAGGGCGCTGAGTTCAGTGACAGCTATAGTGCTCTTGTCTTTCATGTCTCACCTAAATAGGGTAACACAGAACTAGAGCTGTGACATGCTAGCCTGTCTCTAATTATCACTGTAGCTCATCCAGTCCAGGCAGTAATGCCACTGAAGTTGCCCTGCCTCCTCGTGGCTTTTGTGTGTATAAGTGTTTCTGTGTGTTATTCTCTAGCAGAAACAAACATCTGGGTCGCCTGTTGCGTGTAACTTACGTCATTGTTGACTGTTTAAACAGCCTACCTGCAATAGTTTATGCCATTGCAAGCTAATGTAAATAAAAACTCTTGATATTTGATCTTTGATTTTAAAAGAGCAAAGGGTTTATTTGCATAGATGTCAGCAAAGCAGTTTAGTTTAAAGACAAAGTCTGTCATCCAACAACAAGGTAATTAATGTTCATTCTTTGTCAAAAAATTTGGTATTATTATTATAATAAATACATATATAAGTTATCATATAAAAATGTAGATTTTATACTTTTAAGTATAATATATGTATTAATTTATTGCAAATAGTTAAAAGTATATATTTTAAAAATGTATAATATATTTTATTTTAAATTATAAATAATATAAAATGTATATATGATATATTATCGTAATAATTATAATTAAAATATAAATATAAAACTATACATCTAATTTTAATTCAAAAATGAAAATACACAAATGTTATGTAACAAATTTCTAAAAAAGAATAAAATAATAATATGACACGCTACCGCAAAGATAAAATATCCCACTTAAAAAAATGTTTTTTTTGGTTAAAGAACTATTGGCCTAAGACTTTTGCACATTAATATATATATATAATATATATATGTATATATAATTAAATATAATTTGCAATAAGTTCATCATATTCAATCATATTGCCAATGACAGTCAATTAGCATTTTAAAGTTTTACACTTTTATTTATTTAGTAAACGTTTTAATCTCATGCAATTTACAAATGAGGACCCATGCAATGAATTAATACATATAAGAAAAGGAAAGCTTTAAGAAATGTTTAAAAGACAAAAAAATTGTGCAAATATTTGAATAGATGTAGACAGCATAAAGAAAGACACGCATAAGTTTGTAACGACATACTGGTGAGTACATGATGACATAATGCTCATTTTGAGTAAATGAGATCATTTTACTAAAGAGTGCCCAAATTCCCTCTTAATGGAGTAGATAAACAGATCCTGGCTAAGTCAGAACAGTTGTTGTAGTTGCTTTGCTGTTGCGTGCAGAGGAGCATTTGTCCTGTGGGCCGTAGTTCTGGTACAGGGCCAAATCTGAACATAGTAATGCAATTCACATATTCAGCGCCATGCATTCATCTTTTCTTCACACACCCTCCCCCTCTGTCGCCATGTGATTCGACCCATCTTTCTTTTGCCCCTGCTGTCCCTCACACATGCTTGCACGTGTTTTGTAACCCGTAGCACTCACATCACAGGCTTTGGTGTGAACACTTTGCTTACAGGCACACATTAAGAAAAAACATTTTTACCCGTTCAAAATAAATAGCATGTTTAACTATTTCTGAACTGTAAATTTTTTTTAAAATTATTATTATTAAATTATTATATTGTATATTATATGTTGTATAATTGTAGAATTATATATATATACACACACACACACACACAGTTTTACTGACATAAAAATATAGAAAATATATTTGGTAAATACTTTTTCTTCATAAATGTCATTGTTTTTTATTTTTGAAATAAATGAAAAAGAATGCCTTATTTCTGTGATTTAAACCTGCGGACAGTCCTTTTTGTTTCCTATGTTTTATTTTCTTTGTTTTGTTTTGTTTTATGGTGCTTGTTTGTTAACTTTCTACAGTTCAAACAAATCCGTGCATAATAATGAATAAATAAACAAACCTTATTCTCCAGAGCTGGTGGGGGCAGCAGAAAATTTAATGCTGCTTTTTTAGACAATTCATAAAGGCCTCAAAACTGTGAAGTCATTGGGCATTTTTAAATGATTAAATTGAAACAGCTTCAACAACAAAATAACTTGTTTTCTCTTTTTCAGGGATGACTGTCCCATCAACATCCCCAATACCTCCAAAGAAGTCTCCACATGTGAAGGCCCTATGGAGACAGAAGTGTGTGTTACTGATGAGGAACAGGTGGCTTCAAGTCAGGGCAGTGAGGTTTTTAATCCAACCCTTCATATGAGAAAGATGATCCAGCTTCAGACACCTGGAGAGATGCAGCTGAAACCCAGAGTGGCACCTGAATCGGCCTTCACTACACCAGTAACACCAGCCACTTTTAAGGTTAGAGTCTATTTATTATCAGACAAATAATAAAATGCATATCAGGCATAAGTAAAATAATAGCAAAACCTTTAAAACTGAAGTTACACAAGTATAAAATTACAGTGACCCCAAAAAAAACCAAAAAAAAACAAACCTCTAACTCATCACGTAGCCAGACCTTCAAACTGATGGCTGAAGGTCTGGAATACATGGATGCTTTCATCAAAGCTCGCTCATAAGGACTGACATGTCAAACATCACATTTCATTTTGTTTCATGTTTCAGGGCTTGAAAATGTCGCCACAATAACAGATTGGTGTGTAAAAGATTCTATGCTGCAAACTATACATATTTTACATACTTTTGAAAATCAAGCGTTTAGTTAATTTTGATAAGAGCTTGTTGTTACAGTTGTAAACATGGTGGCTTTTATTTTTATGAGGGGCATCTTTGTTTCCTGAGAGAACATTAAATTAGCTAATCCGACAACTACTTGAAACTCCTGAAGTGTGCCATATGCATCAAACATTTAGCCAATGTCCCATGAGATGATCCATTCTTTAACCCTTTTATGACAGATGAAATAATTGTCGGAGTATAGCAGACTACTTACATAAAATTCTATACGTTACATATCACTAATATCAGTTGGCACTCTGTATCTCCAAATAAGGGTTTAGTAAAATGATATTTAAATGCTTATAATCAAAGCTCTGAAGAAAACATAATGCAATGCAAGGATGATTGAGAGATGAAAGAAATACATTTTCTTTAAACATTGATTATGAAACCTGCATAAGTTTCTTTGTTCTGCCAAACACAAAGGAAGATATTTTGAAGAAAGTTTGTAATCAGGCTGTTTTGGGTCAACAATTACTTCCA
>JAUCMT010000154.1:2200097-2232738 GCA_032357475.1 Enteromius thamalakanensis | reverse complement strand
GCGGGGGAGTGCGGAGGGGGGACAATCGCACTCTGGCCCGGTTCACGGCAACTGTGCCTAGTGTGAGTACACCCTGAAATGCTCTAAAACGGGAGCTTGGCCAGACTAACTTTGCTCACAAAAAGAATGCAGCATCAAAGGAAGTATGGGCAGGCCCAGGCTAGGTTTTCACAGCAATGCCATAGAACTATTTTGGATTCCCCAAAGAACCTTTAAGTGATCGGTTCTTAAAGAATAATTTTCTTAATGTGAAGAACATTTCTAATAACCTAAAGAACACTTTCCCACTATAAAAAATAAATAAATAAAAATTTGAATGCAAGGTCCTATGAATGTTATATCCCTTTAAACAGGCCAAACCACACAAACTGCCGTTTAGCTTTGAATCTGTGCAGATTTACCAAAATCCAATCTTGTGACCCAGTACACTCTGTGACTCATCCAGCCCACAGTGTGTTTTCGAGAGCAGCACGCTGTACAATGACTCATTTCTGTCCATTATATTTTAGTTACGGCTTTGATCTCATCCTGAGAAAAATGAGCCAAGGCCCTTCCCAAAACCATTTCCATCCCAAGTCAGGAAAAATAAAACTTTACTCTTGTCTGTCCCAGAACATAACATCCATTCCACAGTTTTATGGCATATCCATGTGTATGGTCTCACATGTTTGTGCATGCAGAGTAAAATAAGCTGCCATTGCACGTGAACACCTTGAGCAGGAAAGATAGTCTGATAGATAGCTAAAGTTACATCACAGTCTGTTGACACTTGGATTAGATGTGCAAAATTAGTTGAACTTCAATTTTTACACAAGTGAACTTTGTTTTGTAGTGAGAACATGACGCAGTTGTTTATGCAAGCATTTTAATGGAAGTGAATGGAACACCAAATTGAGCGACCGCACCTTAATTGAAGCCAGAGCATAATGCTGCAGTCCCAACTGCTTTAACCACAATCTCTACTCTTTAGAAAACAGAAAAAAACTAAACATTTAACTTGGAAATTCCAGCATTGTACTTCCATTGTACAACAAATCAATTCACTACACTATCTAAAGATGAATGTGCTTACCTAATAGCGGTACTTTGTTCTGAAGTAGCTCATAATAGCTGGTGGTGAGGATTCCCACTGGATTGCTTGGCACAAATCGCCCTTCTTTGACCAGCCTCTCACACGTCCTCATGAGCGTCCCAGAGAACTGAGAGGGATCGACCCCATAGTCACGCCAACCACCTACTCCATCAGCCACACCTATAGGTCATAGAAAAGACACACAGTTAGAAAGCTAATTAAACTGCAAATATATCAGCTATTTTGCATCCGTTTTGAATGTGACTAATATTTTACAGACTTAACATGAATACTTTTATTCAGCAAAGATTTATGCTGAAACTTTTTACCCAAAAAATGAAACTCCACTTTAAAAGATTCCCATAAATTTACATGTAGAATAATAGCATTATTAAGCTGTTATATACATATATATATATATATATATATATATATGTTTATTTTATATAAGTTTAGTGGTAGACTGATAGATCAACTATGACAATCAATCAGCTGCCTGTAGACTATTTTGGATTTGCAATATTCATAGTTTAATTTCATTTCATTGTTTAAAATTTAAATTGCAATTTTGTGCCCATTTGTATTGTTTAGGCATAATATACTCATTCATCCTTCGGAAAAACCCACAATAGTGAAATGAATAAATGAAATGATCTGCAAGATGCACCAGTCTTAAATATTGAAAAAGCAAACGTTTACGGCATATGCATATCCAAATCTGTCCACCAGACAGGGAATTTTCCCTACAAAGCCCTCCGAGCTTCCCTTCTGACAGACAATGAGCAGTAACCTCGTTTGTGACCATATAAGGCAAGTCCCCTCACATCGACCTGCATCCACTTAAAGAGCACCTCTGGGATTTCCACAGCTAGATTTTATGGCTTAAAGTGGCACAAAAGTCTTGGTTCTTGCTTCTTACTGCCATTTCAAAGACTAGAGGCCATGACAGAATCCAGCACGTGTGTGAGCTGCAGAAGAGGATTTATATCCTGGGTTAATTTGACTTTGACATACGGCTGTCCAAGTGGTAGACGTTAAGAGACCTGCTAACATGTTTCCATTTGAATTTGTAGGCGAACTTCTTATGAGTGGGTTAAATGTCAGACTAAGCAGGTACAAGGTCTAATAAACTTTGAAGACTACTAAAACAGCTATCTAAAAATAGAATGAACCAATTTATTCCCAAATCAAGCATGAACTAAAAGAGTTCTTTCTTTGAGGATCTGCATTAAGTACAGCCAGTACTCAAGACAAAGAGAGACTGAAGCCCTGGTCTGTGGTTTTCAATGTTCATCTTTTGTATTGCACACACACCTTCCGTACTGCATCCACGTCTTTCAAGTGGACTTTCTTGAAAGTGTGTTTTATGTTACATATAAACTAAAGTGCACTCTTGATAACCCTAAAAGTTCAAATTCTCAGCTTACAATCAATGATATGATATAACAGGTCTATTAGGTTATGGGATAGTATTAAACATGGTATCATAGCAGATTCAAGCAGCTACTGTATAAAGCAAATCAACTACTGCTACCCATGTTTACACTTTAATTTAAAGTCACTTTGAGGTGTCACACTGAGTTTGTGCTGCACATGATCCTTTTTAATATCTTATCTCACTTTGTGCTCATAACCCTCCATATCGCAGTACAGAAAGTACAGTGTAGTGCTTTTTTAACAGTAGCTAAAATAGTTCATACCCTCCAGCCAAATGGAGTAGAAACAGACTCCCACTCGTTTTATACGGTGTTGTTTGCTGACAGTTGCAGCAATTCTGGATTCATTTTTATTGCTGTAGTAAATGTACACACATTTTTTTTTTCAAACTGACGTCACAATGGGAAATGATACTTTGTTACGAACAATGTTAAATTTAAAATTCGATTGAGAACGTTTGTAAATTCCTGTCAGACGTCAATGTTACAAAATGTTAGAAAAATTCTTAGCAAAAAAAAAGTTTTTCTTTTTTTTTTCATCTCTTACTAATCACTTTTGTTTATGCACAATTGCACATCCTTTCCGGCCACTATTATTTATAGTGCGTTAATAAATATGATAAATATAACCGTTGTAAAACTGCAGGTTTATCATGCAGTATGTTTTAAGCAACTGCATGTTTTTCCGTATTACATAATCAAATACACCAAAGAGAAATATTAATGATAAAGTAAGATTAAACACGTTCGTGCTAGTAACTGACATGTACAGGATGATGGTTATAAAGGCTTTTGTTGATGCACCTACAGGCCACCGATGTGCGACAGTTGTGACGTCAGAAGCGATTCAACCACGATGATACTTGACCAAACCAGTTTTCCAAAACAAAATATCTTCGCATGTGTCTCAAAGACCCTTAAATCGTTTTAACCATTACATACCTAGCACATCAGCAGACCTATGTCGGGCTATGAAGCACGCGTCGTCTCCATAACACATCCCTTTCTTCAAGATCCCCTTTCTAAAATCCTTCCCGAAGCCGAAGCTGGCGGACACCAGGCTGTAATCGCGGCTGTCGGTTTGAGAGAGTCCGCCGATGACCGCTCGGGCCACCAGTCTACCGTACGAGAGAACGGACAGCATCACCCTCGGACTCCGCTGCAGGGATAGTTTGGGTTAGTTAGACTACTAACAACAGATCCGCGGCTCGAGATGACGTATGAAGATGTCACAAAAAGCGAAGCGCATCCACAATGTCAACCAGACTTTAAAATGCTCGCTGTTTTCACGGATCAGCTCTCCATAGTGATCGATCCGATGCGGTTCAGAACATCCAAGTCGATCCGGGTCTTATGAAAGTCGTTCTTCTCGCGCTGAGCCCCATCGCAGCGCGCTCCGCTCGCGTGTCTGCTCGTGAACTGCTGCCGAAGGCCGCGACGCGACTGAAGTCTTGTGACTGCTTTGACGTCAGACGCCGTTACGCAACCTCTGTACCTTTAATGGAGTATTAAAAAAACATTTTAATGGAGACCAATGAAACAGAGCTGTTGAAAAGTACAGGCCTCTCAGTTCATATATAAAATAGCGCATACAAATGAACCCTGATTACACTTTATAATAAAAGACGTGCACAAGTTTGTATCAAAAAATAAAAAAACAAAAAAAAATATTCACTTATCCTTGGGTCTGCACACGTGAGTGTACACACAATTAAAAGGTAAAGCATATATTACAAATATTATATATCATAAATAGCGCTTCATATATAGGGTTTTGATAGTGCTACAGATAAAAGTATATCTGTTTAGGGTGCTGTCTTGATATTGCTGCTTTTTTCTTAGAAATTTACAATTAAAATACTCAGATTCTGGTAATCATGTTTTATATAGTTCAACAGATTTGTGATTCAGGATATGGCATTTGGAGGTATAATGCTAGAGCCAAAAGCTTTACTCTGAAACAGCTTGTGGTTTCAGTCACATCAGGACACAATCCAAGGACATGAACTTACAAACCTCTGCCCAGCTTTTGAAGATCTCAGCACGTGTTAGCTGAACTTGGCTGAACCACAGATTGTTCAAATACATGCACTAGTTTAGCACTGGCTCTAATGCTGATTTAAACTTTGTTTTCTTGCATTTAATTGTTAAAATAATAAGCTGCACTGAGTGATAATTGTGTTATTTGTTGGAATTGTGTTAGGAAAACTCTTAGTCTGGTAGTTCATAAAACTCACATCTATTTCAAATTGAGTGTGTTATGAAACCCTCTATCTATGTAAGGCTTTGTCGCCATCTAATGGTCGTACTCGCGCAGTACAATTTACACGACAAACTCGTTTGTTATTAACTTGTCTCTTTTTTTAACATAAGCAGCGCTCTTATTATTTAAATTTATTATCATACTCATAAAAGCAGTTTAGTGGAAATAGTTTTACTGTTTATTGCACTTTGTTACTCTTCTATTTATTTAATAGTGACCAATGAACGGATGTCTTTGCAGAAATTTTATAGAAAACATATCTGATCTGTTGGGAAAAAAGTTACCTGGATATATATATATATTATTATTTTTTTTTTCCCTTGGTTAATCCTATAGTTTTTATTTTTTTAATACTGTAGTTGGTTCACCTGCTGCTGATGGTGGCATCAAAATAATATATCTACGTATAAGTTTATAGTTGCTCAATATATTAGATATTATACTTTCTCTTTTTCTGTATCACGTTACTACAACATTCACCCTATCAATATACTTGCAAGTACTGGCATTATAACTGGAAATGCAACTTTCGTTGCTCCCTGATATAAAGCAGTCTGATATGTTATTTCTTGATGCAGTAATGTCAAGCTTGTTTCTATGTCAGTCTTTTGATATGCATTCTGTGTTTTATTCAGAGATAAAGAGTAGGAGCCTTGTCAAAGCACTGTAGAAATCAAGGTCATTCTACTTGCTGTATAAAAGCCGTGAACTGTCGAGGCTTAAGAACTGGATGATTGAGGTTATAAGAATTTGTGTTTGCATAGACCGTAATGACTCACTACAGCAGAATTGTGTGTAATAATGTGCCTTGACTGCGTTTGAGGTTCAGGGTTGTGTTTATACAATAGGCCTTGTCAGTAAATTACTCAGGCAGTAGGTGGCAGTAAACACTAATGCTAGAGGTCTCTTTACTCTGCTTTCTGCACAGCTTGGTGAGTTTGCAGTCTGTATTGAATGTCTGCGTACCAGTAATGGCAATAAAAGTCATCAAATTGATGAGAACAACACACAGTGTGATCAGTACAGTATGATTCACAAATAACGACTCATACAGGCTGGTTATTTATAGTGTGTCAAAAACATAAAGCATCAGTGTAATTAGATACTTAAATAAACAACTCTTTTGAGCCTTTTCTTTTCAATGACAAGAGACATTCTATTCTCAGATAAATGACTCTTGTATGCGGTTTCTTGTGTTTAAAAAAATCTAATAAATAAATCTTGACCAGCCTGCTTCTCGAACTCATGAGCTGTTTTCTAGTGAATTCAAACCATAGGCCTACAGAGCTGACTGTAAATGATTACACAACTTGTTTGAGCCACTTCATGAAATGATCAGAAAGACAAGTGCTGGGTAAATTCTGTACTCTCTTTCATCAGACATACGGTGACCGGGAGGGGACGTCTTAGTTTGTCGTGGCTCGATGGAACCTGATATTATGTCGTAGCCACGAAATCGTTATTTCGAGGTAACAACATCCTTATGTCGTGGCCTTGAGATAAAATGTTACATTAAACATTTAATTTACTATTTGTTTACTATTCTTCTTCTATTATATTAACTTGTTAGGGCTATATTTTTATATTTATTTCCGGATTCTAGGTGTAAATAAAAAAAAATAAAAAAATATGATAGGCTAGTAATAATGATGTTGTTGATGATGATGCTGATAATTATTCCTAAGACGATGAGTTAATGGACATTTAATATTAATGTAACATTTATCTATGGTAAACTTAATAGAAATTGCGTGCAATATAATAATTTTTATAATAAAACAACAAATAAAATATATTTATTATATAGTGCTTTTAACAAAACATAAAAAATATGAAATACTTTTTTATAATACAATAATTTTTCTAATAGTTACTATTTATTAAAAATAAAATAATACATATAATATATGTAATATAATAATATATGTAAAAAAAATATAATATATATAAAAATATATTTTCATATCAAAACAATATGGCGGTTGTAAATTCAGATGAATGCAAATGTAAAGGCGTATGAATAATGTTATTTTATGTTTTATTAGGCACTAATGATCAGTTAAATGAAAAAAAATAACAACTCTAATATTAGATGCATTTTATTCTCATGTGGTTTAAAAGTTCAGTTCTGTTCTGGAAAAGAGAGACTACAGTATATAGCACAATATTTAATATTTATTGTGTCATACATATTGTGTTGTGATGTTAAAATGACAGGTATTTCACTCTTGGTCCTTCTCCTCCCCATGTGTGATGATGTAGACCAGATTCTTATAGTCCAGATTACCAGCTGCATCTGGAGGAAAAGCACTAAACATCTGCTCCATCTGAGGAAAGATGGATGAAAAATGGCATTATGGGGATTTTGTGAGTGGTTGTATGGTTTACACGGTTTAAAATTCATTATAGTCTATGCTTCATTTGTAGATAAACACAATATAATGTCCCCTCCTGCTTTCCATTCACATAGAATATAAATGTCAATGTGACATTCTTCACAGTGCTGTCAAGGACACAGAGAGCTGAAGTGTTTGGCATAAAACAAATAATCTCAGATGTCAAACCTCTTCTGGAGAAAATCGGTCCGCTTGCGTTGACAACATCCGTGCCAGACTGTGAGGAGAGACAAACTTCAGTTTGACCTTTTGATATAATTGAATTACTTCTGGCAAATACTTCAGGCACTCAGAAATATTTAGATTTTTATTGCATCCCACAGTTTAATGTAAACTATTAAACCCCATATAATGCATATTTTCAGACATAGATAAATATGATTTCTGCACTCAGAAAAATCACAGCATAGTATATAGTTTTAATCCTATTTAAATACTTGTGTTTTCAAAATGCATTTATTCAGATTGTGTGCAATCAGATAATTATAAAAATGGTTAAACTGTGACTGCAATATTCAGTTAGTTAAATGTTTGATATTGGAGAAATTTGAATTTAATGATGATAAATGAATATATAAACCTGCTCGTTCTTTTTTAAAAACATGTTCTATTTATTAGTACTTTTACAGAAATGTTACGTTTCATTTATGTTTAACTGACAAATATGCATCATCCTGTGTAATCCAAATGGCTAGATTTTATATATTTAAAATGTATTTATTGATCTATTTGTTGTTTATTTTCTGAGTGCACATGCAAGCAGGGTTTAAAAGTCTATATGTACTGCATCTTTTACTTCATATGCTGAAAAACAAAGCAGAATCTCTGGAGAAATGGATTTGCAGGAGAAGCAGGGCAGATTGGGTTGTTTTAATGGTACTCACAAATCCTTCCTCAAGGTCCCCTTCCCCTCTGGGTCAAACACTTTAAAGGCATTCAGAATGGTCTCCTCTGCATCAGCACCTGTTTTTTTTTAAAGAGTGCACAACAGAAAACTGACAAGAGACCTGTCTTTCAAATCCTCCAGGAATATAATAAGACACTTTGTACAGGAATCCTGATCCTATGGGAATCATCGTACAAGAGCTTTCTGAGCATATAGTTCCTTATAGGCCTATTATTATTCCCAGTAGGTTCAAGTGCTTCTGTAGGACTTCAAAAGCAAAGGAATTTCCTGTGTGATTTCTGGTCCACTTATGAGACTTTGTTCCAGGACGCCTAGGGTTTTGTTTAAATGAATTACAATATACAGTAATATTTTTAAAATAAAACTCGATCATACATTACAAATCTGTTGTTGTGTACAGTCAAATTTCTATTATTTTGAAATATTACAGTTGAAATGATCTGTTTTCAGTTGTAATATATGTTAAAATGTAATTTACTCCTGTGATCAAAGCTGAATCTTCAGCATCCAGTCTTCAGTGACACATGATCTTTCAGAAATCATTCTAATATGCTAAAGAAACATTTATTGGATATGTATCAGTTGTGCATATTTTTGTGAATATACTGTATATTATACATTTTATTTTTCATGGTTCTTAGATGGATAGAAAGTTCAAAAGAACAGCATTTATTTAAAAAGAAAATGTGTTTACCATTAATTTAATGCACTGTTGCAGAATAGGTGTTCATTTTTCAAACAAAAATTTAACATATATACTGTATATATATATATATTAGATTAAATATCTTAGAAAAAAAAAAGATTAAAAGTTACAGTCAGAAATGTTGGTCTTAAGTTAGTGGTTTTTGGAGACAACATGAAGATACTTAAAAAATGAAAGGTCCTTTAGGGTTTTTGGATTCTTAGTATCACTTCACCCCATTTACCTTTAAGCTTCTCCCCAAACATGGTAAGGAAAACGGTGAAGTTAATGGGTCCTGGAGCCTCCTTTAGCATCTCGTCAAGCTCCTCTTGTTTGACGTTCAGACGGCCTGCGGAGGCAGAGGTCAGAGCTGCTGTCAGAGAGACGCTTCATCCACCAATGCAGAACGACAGTGACGTATAGCAGAGATTATTACAGTTCACCTAAAGCTGCAAACGTATCCCTCAGGTCATTCTTGTCGATAAACCCGTCTCTGTTCTGGTCCATGATTGTGAAAGCCTGAGGCAGATGAAAGAGAGGGAATATAGAGTGTGTGTGAGAGGGATGCAGAATGCAGTCTGATGGTGTTTAAGGTGTTTGTCAAAGGTGAAGCGTGTCACCTCTAGTGGCACAGAATGGAATTGCAAATAAATATAAAAAATTTGCCTGCATATTTCCTCATTGTTGAATCAGTAGTTGACACATTGAACCTTTTTGATGTTGATGTATATAATTTGAGTGATAAGCAGCACTTCTAAGTGCATTTCTATGGACTTATATCACTTTTGTTGCTGGCGAATTTTTAAAAGATATTAAAATGTTCCTCTTTTATGCAATTTTAAGAATATTTTTCATTACTTTTACTATTAGTTTAACTAGCACCATGTTGTTTTCTGGGAAATACTACAGTTTTTGGATTTTTCATATATAGGCACATATAGGCATCATATATGCATGTCAGTGTTATTTTAGTGTTGCAGAGATTTTGTGCTAGTTATTATTTTTATTTATATATATATTTATTAAATTTTAGCTACGCTTTAGTGATTTTGTGTTATGCATTTTATATTTTTTAATACGCATAATTAATAGTTTTTATCAATTTAATATATTATATAGTTTTTATATAGTTATTTTAGTACACCATTAAAATGAACAATATTTTTTACCAACTAGCTAAAAATATAATATATTTAAAAACCTTGAACTTGTTTATTTTATTCCAGCTATTTGTCAGGGAAACATTTATCATTTTCATTTATTTGCAGTAATGTGAAATCAAAATGAAAACATATCATATAATGATAATCATTATTATTAAATTCTAATATTATCTAAATTCTTAAGTTTTTATTTCAGTTGAAGTTTATTTATGAAGTGTGTTGCTTTATTTTCAAGGTTTTATTTTGACTCAAACCAATGACAAGCCATTTTGCAATTTTTGGTAGCAGGGTACACAAAGCTATCGTTTGACTACAGCAAGCCTATATAAGTCACAGAGCCCACTGTTATGATATTTCAAGTTAAATTTATATTTTCTGGAGCAAAAATTCTCCATTTGTGTTCCGCAGTAAAATAACCACCTGTAATGACATGAGAAAATAATCACAAATTCATTCTTTAACTAAAAGCCAGACCTCTCTGTCATGCTGGTTTTTTAGTGTATCTTGTTTTGCAAAAGTCCCTCGGTTGTGTATATTTATAGTACTGTAATTCTTTGTGTTTGTTTGTGATCTGTGAGAGAGCGAGAGAGAGATAGACGGCTAGCATTTGTCTGCATGTTCTCATCACTGCCATCTCGGATCAGCGTCATGCTTATCCTGTTTGTCGTGATCTTTTCACAGCCGCTTTGAGACCAGAGAGAACGTCTGTCCTGCTGCATTTTCCACGCAAATTTCAAGGCCCTGACAGCAGGTTGGAGTGTGTGTTCAGGGTGTAAATCAATCCGCTGTGTTAATCGTTACTGACACATTCTGAATTATTCACTAGTGATGATGAACGCTGACATATTGAAGTCGCAGTGAAAGAGTCACGATAAAGACAATTGTCATAGCAATTAGAGTCAAACGAGCACTTGGTTTGTACCTCTTTGAACTCCTGGATCTGCGTTTGTTCAAACATGGAGAAGACATTTGAATTGGCTCCTTCTGCCCGCTTCTTAGCCTTTTTGGGTGCCTGCACAGAATAATCACATGTGACTTGCTAAACAGAAGTACGCTTTGGCATGCCGATTCATTGGTGCACTTTATTCCAACATTATTTTAGGTTTGTTTTTTTGCAAACTTAAAAACAAGATTAAAATGCGTCAAAAAACCCTTTGAGTCAAAAATATGACTTTGACCTCTTTAACTAGAAAATACATTATTAAAACATTTTTTCCAGCTCTGATGCTTTAAATTGATCTAAAGTGACAGTAAACTATTGCAATGTCATATGGATGCTGTGCTTTTTAACTTTTTATTATTAAAAATAAAATAAATATAATAAAATACTAATGAGCAGCACAACTGTTTTTAACACTGATGATGATAATAATAAGTGTTTCTTGTCAGCAAATTAAAATATTAGAATGCTTTCTGAAGTATCAGGTGACACTGAACACTTAAGTAATGATGCTAAAAAATTAAAATAATATTTGGCATTATTATTGTTTTTGCTGTAGTTTTAATTAAGCGAATGCATCACCGGTGACAGCATTTACAGACTTTTTTTACACAAGTAAAATGCCATCTCAAGTTGACTTTAATATCACATTTGTTTCTCCTAAACAGAAGTCCCTTTAAATGCAAACTTTTGCTGCAAAAAAAGTCCCCATACATCTCCTAGCATTCCTAACATTGTGCTGCTAACTCAGATATTTCTTCCTGAGCTGCTATTCACGTTCATTCGTGCTCTTTTGGAGTTTTAGGAGTAGCAGTGAACGAGCAGCACCGTGTTGAGTGTGTGAGAGTGGATGTTTGGTGCCCTGCAGGATGTATAATTAGCTGGGAGAGCGAGAACTCAGCCAGTGGATCAGATGTGGGATTACACTGGCGCTGGCTGTTGACAGCCTCATCTCTGAGCCTGTTGATAGGTAATCCCACCAAGACAGGGATTAATCGCTACTATTTACATTCCTGCCACAGAATTGGGGAAACATTGCGAGATGCGCTTCTGCTCGATGACATCACAGCTCGACAGCTGCTTGTCTGGATTACATCTCAACAGTTGTGCTGTAGACAAGGCCCGAGCTCAACCACCAAATATGCTGAGTATTTTCAAAGGACTTTTTGCTAAACTTCATAAAAAAAACCAGAGGAAAATGTTATTGCTCTAAAGGGAGTTCTTATTTATGGATGACCTTAAACTGTGTCTCAAAAACTCCTTCAGAGAAAAAAAAGACTGTTGACATACAGTAATAAAGTATACAGAAAAGTGAAAAAAATTAGTTTTTTTAGCTGTCACACCATTTTATATATATATATATATATATTAATACAATGTGAGAGCAACTTGGGTCTTTTTCATATAAAAAAACAACCAGACACATGAGTGAAAAGTCTTCCTTTGCTCTCGTTACTCTCTAGGCGAAACGGTTGAAACTTTAATAAAACGATAAAAAGATGAGTCACCCGTCTCCTTTTTCGATTTTTGGCTAATGAAAATGTTTGTATCTATCTCTGAGAACAGAAACGGTTTACTTTTCATCTATTTATTTGTTGAAAGTGAAATGAATAAAACATCCGAGGCGCTGGATGAGTCAGACAGATGTAAGAGGCTCTGATGAAGCAGACTTAAACTTCAGATTCAAACACACACAGAAAGAAGTCTGCTGATAATCAGAGATAGAGTAACTGGATGAATAAATGTATGACAAAGCAAACTTACCATAATCGTAACCCTTCAATTCAGGAGACAAAGCACGAGTGATTTCAGACAGGGTGGAAATGCTGATTTTTATATATATAACCCTATTCCCCACCTCTGACTGTCTATAAATACATCCTCATGTGCTTAACCAAAGTAGCCAATTGTCGACTTCATAAGTTATTATAAGAATCCTGATTAAAGGGGTTTAATACAGGAGCCAGGGGGCTTGGGCTCAGAACAGATGACAGTTGTTGGAGTTCAGCTAGAACTTTCCTAAACCTAGAATGTGTGACTGACAGCAGCATTTAATGCAGTTTCTCCGTCTTTGTAGGTTCATTATGTGATATCTAGTTGGAACCAAACGGGTTAGAAGCTCAATTTAGATGTAAGTTTACTATAGCTTCACCATTATTCATCATTTTTGAAGTCTCAAAGGTCATTTGTGGTGGATGTATGAAGGCAGTTATATTCAGTTTTATTTTAGCAGGCTATTTAGCATTAAACTGTTAGTATAGGCTACTGTATTTATTTTATATTTTTTATTCATTTTTTTATATATCTTTTATTTGTGCTTTTTAATTCATTTGAATGTTTTAGTACTTTTAATGTGCATTTCTTTTGTCATTTTTATTAGTATACGCTTTTAAATATGACTATAGTTTTATTAATAAAGTTTTAGTTATTTCCATGGTTCAACTAAATGAAAAGGAGAAATGTTGCTTTGGCAGCTAGCTAAAACAAAATCAACTGAAGGTGATTTTATATTTAATAATTTTAATGGTTTCAGTTTTATATTTATACGATATAAAAACTAACTTGTATTCATTTTTTTTATATGCATATCTATTATAAGTAACAAAAGTTAGTTTTAACTATAATAACTCAATAATGTAATCAAAGTAATCCAATAATATGGAAAGAGTGCCTTTCAAACATGAAAGTATATCTTCTGCTTGACCTCTCACACTAAAATTAGGTTATACTTCCACACCTTTAGTGGCAATTTGTCATGGATCAGCTGAGCTGACACCAGGAAAGACAGTGTACCCGTCCGAAGGTGATCACGTGGCTGGCATAGCATTGCTTTAGTGCATGCAACACAGAAGAATGTTTTCTCTGAATATTTTGGCTCCTGTTCCAAGACAAGCGTGCTTTTAGTGTGCAGAATAATGTTCACCTGTTTGGATCATGAGATGCAAACTCTCCCGCTAAACCTCTCCAGCCACCTGGTGGCAGTCTCAACAAGCTTCTGTTTCAAGGCCTTTTGCACTCCAGAGTCGATCAATATATCAGAGTTCAGCAGCTCTCGTCAATATTCCTGGAATGATATTGCCAAGCGTAGTCAAACATTCATGTGTATCTAGGCCACTGCGTTCAATCCACACGAGTTCGAATGCATCGCCTCGTTTTGTGTCTAGATTTCATCTTCGTTCTACATTATTAGCATTGCTGGTTTTAAGTCTGAAATATTACATGCTATTTTTTATGTAAAACCCTTAGAAACAATCTCACAGCTTGCTCTGCTGCCCACAGAGGTTCGTAAAAATCTCCCACTGCTTTTTGCACCCTGAAAATATCCGCATATTTAGATTCGAACAAAAGTAATAAGTGTTGCTGCATCAGGCTTGTATATCAGAACTGATTTAAATTTCAAATTTAACAGTGAGCCATATCAAAACAAGATATATTATTCCTTTCTTATAAGACTGATGCTGTTTTTTCCCCCCCCTGAAGCAATAAATAAAAAGCAATAAAACAGAAACTTTTAATAAGCACCTTTTATATTCCCCGTAGGTGGCTTACAAAGTGCAAATACATTTCTACTTAAAAATAGACTTGCGTTTGGTTTTAATAGCGAAGAGGAGAATGACAGATGTGCTCACTTAGTAATTGCTGGCAGTCCACAAGCCACCGGAGCAGTTAACCTCTTAAACGCTTTCATTTCCAGACATTATTATACTGATATCAGTAATCCGGAGCATTTCGGATACGTAAGTCAAACCGCTTTTTCCAAAGATGAAAATAAATCCATAGACTTTTTGTAATCGCCTGAATATAGTTTACCAAATGGTTGGCTCTGTTAAATTTTCCATTTTCTACGCTTCTCTTAAAAGAACTGCAGCTAGTCATTATGCACAATGTGATAATGAAGCCTCCTCACAGGCGAAGGCCAGAATGGTGCCGTGTGTTATATTAATGGGAGTCTCTGCTCTGTATGGGCATCTTAATGTTACACCAATGCTATAATGATAAAGCTTTCATTTGGAGAGCTCCTAGGGGCCATTGTAAGGGCCACTCAGCTCAGTCCAGTAAAAACGTCCTGTTCCACAAGAGGGAGCACGTGTTAACGTTTGAACACAACTGTCCATTCAGATTTTCAAATCATGCATTGATCGCACAATCCTTCAATAACATCCATGCTTTTTTACTTTGAATGCGCCGAGTTGTTTTTTTTTCTAAGACAGAGATAAGAGCTTTTGCAATATAAAAAGAAACACCTTATGCATTATTTCCGTGCGTAAACATCCTCGGAGTGTTGTAAAAAAATAACTATAACACATTGCTGGTGTTTTTGTTGTAATTGCATACATTGCAGCGCCGCGCATCTCTTTATTTAACTACAAGTGCATGGATTAAACTCGTGCTTTTCGTGCATTGCATGTTTTAGCACGTTGAACTTGTTTTGTTTGTGATGTTATCCTTCACATCTTCTACCAAAATATTTTTCTAAAAGCACAATAAGAGTTTAAATTAGCATCAGCACTATTTTATTACTTTATTATTCAAACATACACATATATATAACGCAAAAGCTTTTAACTATTCAGTGTTTATTCTATTCGTGCGACTCTTTATGGCACGCATTACGCATTATTGACCTAAAGTTGCAAATCTCATTATGTGGGGCTCATTAATGATATGTAACGATTTCGCCGCTTTACGCATCAAACATCTGGCGATGCGCATTGGTTGCTCGTTGTTCTCCTTCCACTTCCCAGACGTTATTGATCAACCCGTTACGTCAGTATTGATAACTTTACCAAACCCAAAATCAAGTGCAATCCCGGGAGCAGCACTAATGCATCTATATGCATCTATATTCTGTTCATATCGCATGCACCGGCTCTGGCGCGCTGCGCGTCCCGTCTAGTTTTCCACAACTGTTATTTTCCTAACATTTTTTTTTCCATGTGGAGTGTAATCGTCAACGCTGTTTAACGGGGGGAATCCAGCCCATATATTTATTGTAGCCGCTCTTGAATATTGTGCTCAAGATGGCCGCCGATGTGGGATCGATGTTTCAATATTGGAAGAAATTTGATCTCCGGCGGCTTCAGGTTGGTCTTATTTCTCACCTTTTTTACACGACGCGATCTTATAGGCGATTATGCACCTTGCATTTCATGCGTTTTCTCTTTTGGTGACTTTAGAGGGACGGGATGGTAGTGTTGCATTGATAGTTATTAGTAATTGATCCTCTTCTGCCTTTTGTTCGGTTCAATCATTGATCAGGAGCGCGCAAGAGCAGCGGCAGCAGCCTCGCGCACACTAACGCGCTTTAACAGCACATTTAAGGCTATTTTAACGCTTCATTCGCGAGCTCTGCTGAAAACGGAAACTTTTAATGCCTTTCCGAGTTGTGGACTTTAACTTTTTATCAGCCTAATGTGTTTTATTCTAATAGAAAGACGGAACGGTGACGCGCGGGTGCGCGGCTCGTTCTGTAAAGTGCCGGTTTGTGATTCACTTCAGACTTTATAAAACAAACAACTCGTGTATTTAATACCTTTAATGCTGAATGTGTTTATTCTTCTCTCGCGTTTTGACTTGATTAGTGTGCTTCAGTAATTATGACGCGGAGCGTAATGAACGTGGCACCGTCAGAGTTTCTGGTTAGGAAAGTTTATGTATTTATTGTTGACGTCTTGATCTATTACGGCACATTAATAGTGCTCAACTAAGTACTGAGTAGTCGTGTTATTAAATGTCAGGTTAATGTGTGCGTATTAACTTGAATATGCTCATGTGGTAACGTTATGCCTTGCGTGTAGTCTGGTTAAGCGGTGCACATAGTAATTCCTTAAGAATAGAAAAATTCACCTTATTTTTAAATACGATAGCTTGACATCGACTTAAGATGTAAATTTAGGATCGACTCTGTTTAAAGATCGAAATGTATCCTTGCTGATGGTGTTGGTGTGGGTAGTGTAATGCTGTAAAGATGTCAGGTTCAATGTCAAAAATGAATGTCCAATATGTTTAAAAGAAAGACATATGGGTCATGCTTTTTAAAATGCAGTCTTTTCATGTATGTTTTCATACGTTTTTTAAAAACTTTTTTAAAATACCATACTCTACATTTTTAAAATGCATTTTTTACTGTAATCACGTGGTCACGTAAATGTTACATTTATACATATAATACGTTTTTTTGTATTCTATTATTCTATATCGGTTATATATAGTGCATGTATGTGTGTGTATATATATATATATATATATATATATATATATATGTATATGTATATGTATACAGAAAATTATTTTTGAACATTTAAACAAATGAAAAAACAAGAACTCTTGTGACCCTTTGCTGCTGTTAGTATTGTCCAGTGTTGCTGATCAAGACAGCTACTCTGGATCAGCCTGTTGTTTTTAAACACACGCTCCGGTTTCGTTCCGACCGCAGTGTGTACGCTCCATCCACACCGCTTGCGACGCGTCAAACCCAGAACGCTTGCTGACTGTTCTCGCTTCTCGGACTGTGTAATTGCATTCCCTGCTAATGTTTGTAAATCAGCCTCGGCCAGCGCAAGGGCACAGACTCAGCCCTATGATTGATGTTCTGTAACATAAGAAATGACAAGAGCATGCCAAGCCAAGCCGGAGAGGAATCAGATCTGTCTGTGTATGTATGTGTGTGTGTGTGTGTGTGGCCGATTGTTATTCAAGCCTTTCCAAAGAACAGCTCCTTGTGTAGGCTGTTGTTGGAGGGTCTCTCTCATGTTTTTGGTTTGTTCTGAATACAGACAGACGGCAATGTCCATACTGAGGTTATCCAAACCCTGAACCTGTTCATGGACAGGGAGAGCAAACATGTTTTCATGGAGGGCTCATCTGGACAAATATCAGATGGTTATTGTCTGGACTGTGCTCTGAATATTTCTTCTAGGCTGATAAATCAAACCCTCTTCTTAAGAGTAACGGGACTGAGGAGATTAAACGTTAAAGAGTAAGAATTAGTCATTGACAAACACATTGATCGATTGCTAATCTGAGTATTGAACATTTGTATGGGGAGGAGTCACGTCCCTCACATTGTGTACGGTGGCCTTAAGAGGACAGAAGGAATTAGTTGATCTTTTTGTTAGAAATACTGAGCAAGTTGTTGAATGACAGCTCTTTTGGTTGACATTGTTTAATCAGCTTTGAGTTAAACAGTCAAAATCCATCTGTCATCATGAAAAGCCGCACCAGCGGTGAGCGCACAGTGCTGTGTTATTTCCCATGAATCTGCTGGGCTCGATATGAATCACACACATTTGCACATCAGAGTTTTTCTTTGTTTCTGGAGTTAGTCTAGGTCACACCTGGTTCAGGTTATTGATGTGCTCACCTGCAGCCTGTGACAGTTCAAGTCATATTTAATGCGATGTGAATGCAGCCGCCGAATGCCTCCACAGCATCTTTCATCTCAAAACGCGCTCGCATGTGGGAGGAAGCTAAAGAATATTGTGTTATTGAACCTTTTGTGGCCAATTTCACATCCAGTACGTGATTTTAGTTTGTAGAAGCTATTTATTGAGACCTAATGTGTGTGAGAGAGCAAAAATGTTTACACAATCTTAATGCACGCCATTTATGCAGTTTTATGTGTGAATATATGTCGTAAAAGAGTTGCATTAGTCATTTGTCCCATTCCGTATGAATGCATTTTTCAGATTGCATTGATTGTGTTTTAAAACGCTTAAAAATGCGTTGATTAATTTCAAGTCAGGTCAAGCTGTTTGCTCACAACTGCAAGTTATTTTGCCTTATGTTGCAACAGAGTATGAATAGAAGCCAAACAATGAATATGAAATATTCCTAGCTTACATTTAAGCCTTAATAGTTAAGTTTGTTCTTATCTGGTGCACATGCATACTTCAATTTTATTTGTAAATATGTGTAGTTAAAAGTTTTTATTTAACATTTTTTTCCTGTTTCATGTGGTTCTTTTGCAGATTGCACTGATTATTCATAAAATGCACGTATGTTATTTTTTGGAGCTGTTTGCTCATAAAATACACACATGAAAGTTAAACTTCCCCATGTTACAACAGAAAACAAGCTAAAAACATGAATTTAGCAGACGTACTGTCAGCTTACATCAACTTCTGAGAGTTGCTAAGATTGTTGTTATCTGGTGCACATGCATATTTTGTACGTTAACTTTTAAACAAATGAGTAAATGTGTGTCATTCATAAGTTGCATCAGCCATTTTTCCCATTTTAAATCCCCCACCTATAAGTCCCTCGGGATAAAAGCATCTGTAAATGTAAATGGTTATCTACTATTGTTCAGATTGCACCGGTAGTTTAAAACTCTTCAAAATGCATTAATTAATGGGTCATAAAATGCACATATGAAGCTATTTTCTCTAACCTAAAAGTTAATCCTCATCTTTCAAGAGAATTAAAACTCTAAAATTCAGAGGAATCACTGTCAGCTCACATTAAGTCTGTCTGTAGTTGTTATTTCATGTGCATGCATATTTTGCACATTAACTTTACGTGTAAATGTCATTTAACAGAAGGGTTTTTGCCATTTCATTTGATCTATTTTGCACTGATGATTAAAAATGAATTGATTTAATGTATTGCAAGACTACCCATGTTTGGCATGAAATGTGCATAGATGTTGCTTATGAAGTTTTTTGCTGAGAAAACATCCACCTGAAAATAGTTTTTTCTCATGTTACAACAGAGTGTGAACAGAAGCAAAGCTATAAACATGAAATTCAGAGCCGCTTTCATTAAGTATGTAGCCGTTAGAGTTACGTTTGTTGTTTTCTGTTGTGCATGCATATTTTAGACATGTTAACTTTTTAAATATTCAGGAGACATCGCTGTTAACTAAATCTAGTCCGACGATGTTTATTGCATGCTGTGACGGTCTTTGTTATTCTCCCGTGTGGCCCCTGCGGGACGTCGTGTCCACAGCGTCCCCTGAGGGCCCCTCACCCACTCTTGAACTTGGACTCCAGCGAGATCCATACATTGGGATGGGTGAAAAAGAAAAGATGGAAAATATTCCGCACATCTGCTGCAGCACCTTTATTATGTCTGAAACTTCAGGTGTATTAAAGGTTTGAGTTCAGGTGCTTTTTCCTGGAAGATGGTTTTTATTCCTGTAACATCAGACCCCCCTGAACGGAGCGCCACTGCTTGTATTGACCAGCGGACGAATAAGTTCAGGAGAGGGGGGGTCTGCGGCTGACAGTTGATTTATGACCCTCTTTGTCTGTGTTGGTCTGTAGCGGAGCATCTGGCCGTGTCAGATGATGTTTTCGCTGGGGTCTGTGGCTTATGGCTGTCGTTTTGGTTGCTCTCAAATTACATCATTTCATACAGCACTTCCTGTATTGCTATTAATCCTCAAAGGTGTTTCTGTGATATTCCCTCATGAGCGAGCCTTGTGTTCCGGTCTCAGTGGGAATTCTTCATAAGAGGGAATATTTGACGTCCTCCTGTCTTGATGTGAGACATAGTGATACGGTTTTGGTTTATGGTGACATTCTCACGCTAAAATCTTTAAATGGGGAAAAAATTGAGCATCATCCATGTGGTAATACGAGCAATTGTGGTAGCACCACAATGAGGTTTCACATGTTACCTATATTTAATGCATTAACTAATATTATCAGTGAACAATACATTTTTTACAGTGTTTAAAAGTTAATAAAAATACAACGTTCGTTGTTGGGGCATTTAAGCTCAATCCTGTTAATGACATGAATAGATACATTTTAAATGAAAATCAAATACTTTAGAAGTATTTTTCACTGTATAGGGTTGTTATAGTTTGTTTTTTTATATTTTAATATTTTTATAAAATAAAAATAGCAATAAAATTAATATAGAAATTATATATATATATATATATATATATATATATATAATTAAAAGTTTTAAATACTACATCAATTATTTTTTTACACAACCTTTTTAAATAAACCTTAAATATTTATGAAGTATTTGCCAGCTCTTAATTTGACACTGCTGGCATCTTGTGTAAATGATAATGACCTTGTTTGAGACTTGTGAAGTGAAGATGAGAACGACACCAAATGATGTTCCAAATGTTGTTTAATCAGTTTCCTAAGCGATAGGACACGTCCTCGTAAGAACGGACGCCGGGTTCTTCTAACCTCATAAAAGAGATGACACAGAAATAGACGGGCTACAGGTTTTGGTGACCTTGGTTTCCACTGGTCTCAGGTCACATGGCCGTTGCCGTGGTAATAATTCACACCAGCCAGATGGCATTTCCGTGGGCGCTCATGGAAAGGACAGGCCAAAAGGTCCCCGCTAGTCTCTTTTAGGACAGATCTGACCAATAGGGAGCAGGCTAACAAGATCCCTGTGCAAACAGACTGTCCTCTTTTGTCCCAAAAGAGTGTGTGCAGAGCACTGGTGACCAATATGGAAGCTGATGAAATATGCAGTTGGTGCTTTTACATTTTTATATTACAACACATAAATCAAACTAGGAGGCTGTTTATTTTTGTATATTTGCATTCTAGCTTGTCTTTCCTGTAATTTGTTTTGATGTTTGAAAACTTTTTCCTGTCCCAGTTTAATGTGCAGAGACTACGACTATTCCAATGCACACAAAATGCTTCTCCAATGCATTTCAAGTGCACAGTCCTGCAGTTTTTTGAAAAATACATCTTCTAAGGAAGGATGTGACATGCGGCCAGGTATGGTTTCCCATACTAGGAATTTGTGTCCAAGTGCACACACACACACAGCAGTGAGAAGTGAACACTCACACACACCTGGAGCAGTGGATAGAGGAGCAGTTGGGGGAACGGTGTCTTGCTCAGGGGTCTCACCTCAGTCATGGTATTGAAGGTATAGCACTGGTTATTCACTTCTCCCATCTATCCCTGCCTGACCTGGGACTCGAACCCGCAAATATAACTCCCTATCCATTAGGCTACAACTGCCTGCCCCCATCTTTGAATTTGACCTGAATTTGCATTCATACACATGCATAGATAATTGATCCAATATCATTAAAGCCAATATTATATTTGTTGTAGTTTCCGTTCACTGTTATAGAAGTTACCTCAACTTTGATGACTTGGCACTTGTGAAAAGTGTTCATTGTGATGCTCACTTCATCTGTAAGTCTTAGGCTGCAGCATGCTGTCAGTCTCTCGTTGTTTTTGCAGTTTCTCAGGGACTGTGTTTTTGCATGACTCAGGTGTTTGCATGACATCTTTACACTGCAAAACGTGACTTTAATATCGTCAAACACTGCCATCACTCCTCTGTGCATGTGTGGCCTCTTTGTGCAGCAGTTTGCTCAGAGCTTTTCCCCAACCAGCTCCAATTGGCCGTGAAAAAGACTCATTTCAACTCCGAATTCATTCACGGTGGAGGGGGATCTGTGTTTATTGCTGTTATTGTTGCTGTCAAATGCGCTGGATCTGGTAACGGTTTAGAGATATTCTGCAAGGCGCTCGGATTTGCAGGGATAAAATGCTGTTGTAGAGAGGAAACCTCAGCAACGTTTACTAACCGGTAGCACAACAGAAATACAGACAGTTTGTGCTGCTCTAATGCATGATAATCAAATATGATGGTTTAATAGACACTATATACATGAATTAAATAATAGAATTGCTTGTTGTTCAGAAACGCTGCCGTTTAGATCCACAGTAGGATGCTTTAAACTCTATTTCATGTTACTGTGGATGTACTAGTTCAGGATTCATTTGTGTATGTATTTGATTGACTCTCGGTTTATTTGTGCTTTATAACAATGCAAGAAAATTGTAACAGGTTTGAAATCCCTGAAACATTTTTTTCCAACCTCTTGCTCACAATTTGGATATTGATGCATTTGAGTCCACCGCTAAAAACTCTTTAAAGTTCAAACTTGTTTTGTGATGCTTTGCCTATAGTTCCGTCACAGCACACATTAATCCACAGTAAGAGGCATCAATTTCTTTAAAGTTGTTCGAAGGTCTGCTGTTGTGTACAGAAGTGTTATCTATTATTTATGTTGTACATTCAGGACTGATTTGAGAATGTTTGAGTCATTCTTTAAGTGAGAGCTCAATTATGCTTCATAATACTGCAGTTGTTTTCGTCATTTTTGGTCCACAGTTTGGAGTCGCAATCAACATTGAAGACGTGTCAAACTTTTTAGAGACACTCTTCACCATTGTTAGTAGATCTGCTTAGTTCTGCACTGATTTATCAATGTTTGATTGGTTCTTTAGATGAGAACAAACTGACTTGTGCTTCAGTATGGAGTATTGATGCATATCAATTTATAGTAAAATGCAAAAAACTCTTGAATTATTTTTTTTGGTTGTTTTAAAAAAACAGCTTCACAACGGTGCAAACCAAAAGGCACAGGACGTCAATATGACGCCAAGTTGACGCTGAGAATCAAAATTAGGTTGCAATCATTATTTGCTGGCAATTTAACATTGACTTAACATTGGGTTTTGGTTACACAACCTAAAAACTCAAATTGTTGGTATTGGATATCAAAATAACATTGACGTTAGATGTTAAATTGACATTTAATTTTGGTCACCCGAAGTCGCAATCAAAATTTTAGCTAATGTCTTAAGATGTTTTGCTTACAATTTGGTCTCCCGACGCATTTTGATTATGAGGAGCAGTGCTTGTGCATGTGTGAGGCCATTAGGCACATGAATCGGGGAGTAATGAAATCGATTCACATGTGCGAGTGTTTGCGCTGACCATCATTAGATTGTTTTGAAAAGCTAATCTGTGTCGAATTAGGCAATTATAAACTCATATTCGCCACCGAGAGCTTCCGTCTGTGCTGAGAAACAAACATTTCCATAAGTGTGCACCCTAATGTCTCACCCTTCACAAAAAAGAGCTGCCTAGAACAATCTCTTATCCATCAGGCTGGCAGAATGGAAATTCCATCTCTCTCTGCGAAGCTTCGGCGGAGGAAACAAAGAGGAGAGAAAAGCGTTGAGAAAAGGCTTTTACGGTGTCTGCAAATTGAGTTGTGAAGATCCCAGAGTCACGTTCCCCTCCCGCTCAGCCGACAACATTAGAGGAGAAGTGAAACTGACTCAAGATTTAAGCAGTTTAACCTTCCTCTGTAGAATTAGCGCTCGAGACTTCAAAGCGGATACTTCAGCACACGGAGAGGAATGATAAACCGGTTTTTGCTCGGCGCCGGGCGCCTATTCACTGAGCGAGAGAGTCGGTCTGTCATAAAACAGCCTCTTAATCGCTGTGACCCTCCTAGGGCTCGATTTTCATACCTGTCCACACTTATTTTCCCCCATTCACCTCCGCTGTTCCTGGATTAACCCTCCGTGCATGTGCTTTGATAGAGCGGTGCACTTTTTTGCCACGTTGGTGGCTTATTTCTTAAACATTTCTTAAACTACACAAAGCCAGTGACTCGCTAACACTGTGTGTGTTACACTGAAGTTATTAGCAATGGGCCGTCTGTTTGCTCTTTCACTCGTAGCAGTAAAAAAACGACTAGCAACTACCCACAATACCTTAGCAAATGCATAGCAATGCCTTGGCATTGACCCACAACAGCCTAAAATCATGAATTTTGCATGATCGAGTTTATTCAGTCTGATTCATTTTAACAACTTGTTTCAGTGCAAATGCTCAAAAAACAATTCATTGATTCTTTTGAGAATCATAGAGCTCTAAAGAATCTCTCAAATTCCTGTGCATTTCATTTTTGGGGTAAAATTGCTGTTTGTCTTGTTTAAGGATCTGTGTTTGTTTTTAGATTTGAAGTCATGGCATATCCTGCTGTTCTTTGTTACAAACATGAAAAAAGATAATAACTTTGATCATAATATTCCCATAAACCAGGTTCAGTTGAATCACGAATCTTCTGAGTCTAAGAACCGATTCACCGGTTGTTTTGAGAATGAACACATTGCTGGTCACTTCTGTTGTCTGTTTGATTTAGGTTATATTATACTGTTTATTGTTCCAAACAAGGGCTAAAAGCATAATATTGTTCATAATCTTCCCTATATTGTTGCTATTAACAGTATAACTTCAGCATCTTGCAAACTGGTTCAGCTGAAGCGCTGATTCATTTGAGAATTGAAGATAAGAATTGTTCACGTTTGTGTGATTATTTTGTAGTAAAATTGTTAATTATTCCTTTCTTTATGATCTAGGTCATAGGTTATATGTCATATTTTGTTGTTTATTATTCCGAACGTTACAGTTACAGCACCATTTGTTCCTGATTCGTTTGTGTGCTCATTACTGTTTAACATTATGTAGTAAAATTTCTGATTATTCTTGTTTATTATATAACTTTTCATTTGGGTCATAGGTTATGCCATATTCAGTTGTTTTAAATCAGTTCAACTGAATCATTAAGACGCTTCAGTTCAGCAGAACGATTCATTTGCGGGTTGGCCAGAATCCTTGGAAGCTGCATAAATTAGTCATAAGCGCCACACATAAGGAGATTTGCATTGACAGATCACACCGCTGACCCCCACGCGTGTGTTTGAGCTGCCACACACACACACACAGCTAAACCATGACAGACACTTCCTGTTTAAGCCGGTTCCTCCTCTAAATCCTTAACGACGTCCCAAAAGCACAGATCCTCAATTTTTTCCCTATCGATCCACGCTGGAGTCTGATAGTTCGTCATGGCAATGAATCTCTGCATTTTCATATTAATACCCGGCGCACTGGCACTCTCGGGAACGGCGATGGTCTCGGCACTTCAGTAAATAATGAGGTTTTAACAAAACTTAGGGGAGACATTAGTCTAGCGCACCAGCGAGGTAAAGGCCTGGCTCTCGACGACCGCCTAAACCCGATAGCAGCCCCATAAACCAGATCGTGAGGGAGAGAGAGAGCTAATGGCTCATCTGTTGGAGTATATAGCTGTGTCTTCTCCCCGCTGGCAGCTGAAGCCGAGCGAGTGAGGCCATATTGAGCTGTGTACCTGTACGGCGGCCCTCTTTATTTGTTTTGACTGTCTGATGGCAGATGTATTGAGCACCAGCCTTTCTTGTTCATTTTACAGAGGCCTTATTGAATCCCCTCCATTCTTCTTCTCCTGCTCTCTCTGTGCCTCTTTTATATCAGCCAGTTCTTCAGTCACCATAATTCAGCTCTCTATTGTCCATTCTGCCCTTCAGGGATAAAGGAGACCCCATGATTGTGTGTGTGTTTGTGTGTGGCTGCACGTGTAATGTGTTTTTCTTTTTTTCCCACCCAGTGAAGTAAAAACTAAAAACTCTGTATCATTCATAAACGGACAGCTAAAAAAACGACTAGTATTTGGTAAGGAAATCCACACAATATCACAAATAAAAACAGGATGCATTCAATTGTTTTCAAGTGATGCAAGTATGAAAGGTTACTATTTCTAGCGAATGTTGTATTTTGAACATACTATTAATAAAGAATCCAAGTTTTCACAAAAATATCAAGCAGCACAACTGCTTTCAACATTGAAACCAATAAGTAGTGAATAGCAAATCAGTTCTGAAGGTGACACTGAACACTGGAGTATTTATCTTTTATTACGTAAATTGCATATGTTCAAATCGAGAAAAGTGATACAGATGCAGGCTTGGTGAGCAGAAGACACTTCTTTTATAAACATTTCAAAATGTAGTGTCAGTAGTATCTGAGCATGAATCAAAGCACAGTGTCAGTGTTGTGTAAGGCTTGTATTATATAAACAAAATCACATTTCTTGCGTGTTTGGTGGTATGTAGTGGCGTGTATTAAATTTGCATGTAATGCGTGTGCTTCCCTGCTAAACAAAACTAAAAGCTGTTTATCCGTAGTCTGCCGCCTTTTTTGAATTGTCATTACTGGTGTTTACATAACAGCTTCAGAGAGAAACAGAGAAAATCAGCTCTGACTGAAACCAGTGGGACGCCTCGACATGCCAAAGGGCAGTTTAGATACAGGCAGACAGGGCCACACGCACACAAACTGCTCCTAGAGATCCTTGCTTTCATTTTTGCGTCTCTTTTTGATTATTTAATTAGTTATACTGCTTCAAGTCACGTATGAAGGCAAGTTAAACCAAAGATGTCATTTCGTGGTGTCGTTCTACACCGCTTCAGCATTGCAAGCGTGTTTCGTGAAGCGTATTGCAAGAAACAGGAAGTTGATATGGATTACAAGTGTGATCTTTGATGATAGTGACGTTATTACGCGCGCTTTTCCAATGCAATTTGGATTTGGGAAGTTATCCAGAGTCGCCCAGGAGCTCTTTGACGGATGATGGAGTCGTTTTTCATCCCGGGATGATTTTGATCAGTGCGCCGGCGAATAGATTGTGCTCGATGACACTGTGATCATCTCCACCGGTTTATTATGGAGCTCCAGGCGGATCTTCTTCGTTTTTTGCGAGTCTGGAAGAGCTTCCTGAACTCTTTAATAAAAATACACGGCAGGGTCGTGCTTTTCGGATGACGACGGTGGTCTTCTGGAAAAGAGTTTTTGGGGCGGTTTTGAGTGTAGTAATTAAAAAAAAATAAAGATGGGAAGAACAAAGCGTCGAATTGAATCGTTCCCATTCAATTCCCCTTGTTAGTAGCTTACCGCATTCCCCCCTCTCTCACTCTCTCCAGATGAATTTGATGTTTTTTTCTTCTCGCTTTCTCTCCGTGGTTTTCCCCAGACAGGTTCCACAGTGTTTTAGAGGGGATGGATTTAATTGCTCTGTGGGGATTGGTTGGCGGTGCTGGGCCCGGCTGTTTAATTAGTGTACCCTGCCGGGATTGGTTTAATGCTTCGTGATCTTGAAATTGTCTGATTGTTCAGCCCTCTAGGGACCCCCTCTCTTTTTCTTCTTCCTCTTGCTCTCTCTCCGCTGCTTCTCCATCTCCGTGCCCCTATCGAGAGCAGCAGGTTTTGCTAAACGCCGCTGCAGGCCTTGCTGGAGAGGGCAGGAGCCGGCCGTTTCCCTCGGGCCATGCAGACAGGGTGTAAATGTGAGATGAGGGTCATCGCGACAGGGTTCGGCCCCTCATCCTGAAACTCATGGACGTGACTCGTGCTGTTCCTACTTGACTGCAGTAGCCAAGCAAACTGATTTTTTACTGGCTTTTGGAGTTAAACCTTGGTGGTTGATCACATGGCATTTACTGCACACACTCTCGTTTGTTGTCCAGACAGTGTCCCACTGCATTTTTGCATTAAAAATAAAACTTACTTGCATAGACAGTGGTGTCTCATTAAAAATAAATGACTTTGGGTGGCTTTGACGCGTTCAGTAAAAACGTTCTGCAGGCTTAAGATACGGTTTAGGTTTTGTAGAGTGCTATTGTGAACACCTTTTTTTTTATTTTGGTAACTGAAATAAAAAAATGTTGATGTTATGTTGAAAAAGTTTGAGTAAGAGTAATAAAATTATTAGAACTAACACTAATATAAAAGTAAAGCTAACTAGAAATTTGAAGTACAATCAACAAATTTAGTAAAATATAGATAGTAGACGGATAATAAATAATAAAATTTGATTTAAAAGTATTCAAATTAAGAAAACTAACATTAAACTAGAAAAAAAATTAAGCTAAATATAAAAAATTAAAATTAGATAGAATAAAAGGCTAAAATAAAATTAAGAAATCAAAAATAAAAATATATAATATTGTTGTGGCAACTAACTGAAATAGAACGAGTTTGAGTCGAATCGCTAAAATTACAAATATTAACACAAAATAAAAATAAAGATAAATAGTATTAGAAACAAATAAATAAAAATAAATAGAAACAAAAATAAAATAATAAAAAGGACAAATGGATATAATAAAATTACTAAAACCTAAACCGCACGAAAACAGAGTCTAGTTCAAACTATAAATAAATACTGTATATGTATTTGAATAAACCTAAAATAACAATGGTTTTGTAGGAGATTGTGTACTGTTTGAGACCGTATCCTACAATGCAATGCACCCAAACCTGACCTTTCACGTCCACTGTGATGAATCAACCTGAAAAAATATTGAAAAAAAACTAAATCTTAACAAAAGGTGAAGAAATTTTTACACAAAATTGAATTTAAAAATGTAACAGCACATCGCTCACAGAATCATGTGATGTTCTGAGACCTCAGTGTAACATAGTTTAGCATTGGATACTGTCTCACGCACTGATGCTCATTCAGACACAAGTGTTTTAGTTCACGCAAAAACTAAAAGTTGTCATGACTTCATTGCATGATCAAAAACCTCCTATACATCTTCTGTTTTTCACAGAACAAAGCAAGTTCTACTGATTGGACATGAGAGCAAATAAATACATTTTTCATTTTCTATAAAGTCCCACTCGATTGCATGCAACAGTTTTTGTAAAAATGGTTTTATGCACAATGCTCAATAGTATCAAAATCAAGTATACTCTCCACACTGTTTGCTCTCTGGCAGTTTCTTTAGCTCTTACTCCGCTGTTGCTCCTGCTCTTTGTCAGACTTGGTTGGCTGTGGCTTTTAGTTGCAGGCACAAAAAGGGCGACGAGCTTGATTCACGTAGTGTGCACTTGTCTTAAGAATGTAAGTGCAGTTTTGCTGATGCTTCGCAGAATTGTTCACATTATCTGCCACTTTCAGTGCATCTAATGTGATACCTGCACAGGTTTGGTTATTGTGCAGAGATGACCGATGTTACTGCAAAGAGGACTGTACCACACAAAATGCCTTTGTAAAATAAGAAAATCAATGAGGAGAAAATCAATTTGGTGAAAATACAATTTGCCTTCCAAAAGCATGACTGGATGAATGTGTTGGCAAAGCTAAAGCCTGCTGCTAACTCAATCATCTAACACTGAGCTCAAACATTTTAATGGTTTGTTTTGAAATTTTTCTAGATTTTTCTCTCAAAAGGGAACACTTTTTGTGCCGGTGGCTCTGGCGTTTTGCTGTTTATGTATCGACAGGTTATTTTCCATAGAATATAAGCTATTATTTTGGTTTGACGGCAGCTTGTATATGTGGGAAATCTGGGGTGCTATAAATCAATGTCATTTCAGTTTAAGCGTTCACAGTTCTTGCTCCGAAAGCTCAGGGTCTGTAAATACAGGAGCTCTCTGTATGGGTTCCACCAGCACTGAGCCGGATATGATCAAAGCACCATATGAAGCATCTTTAGTTGAGATAGACTTCTGACCTGTGCATTAATCCCAGAATGCTCTTCTGGGAAGCCGCTTCACAGCTGTTTTACTGCCGGCAGCACAAGCGTTCTCATCCCTTTGAAACTGGCTGGTTGTTATATTCAGCAAACCCTGTGTACAATAACTGCTGGATAAAGCGAAGTCCGTCTTCCGTAGGGTTTAGATTAAAATCACCTTTTGCAACTTGTTTTTCAATCTGACCCCATTCCACACATTTCCATCATTCTGGGCTGGAAAATTGCTTCTGCAGTGGCCTGCTGGTCTTGAACTACTAACATCAGTGGTTGGATAATGTCTTCACTGCAAAAATCTTCCAGTCCAACAACACTGGTACCATTACAATCAATCTACACTGAAGCTTTATTTTCCCCATGCATCTGGGGAAAAAAGTTGGTTTTATAGATCTATATATTTATTTGTTTATTAATAATAAGTGTGATTGTTATTAATAATAAGCAATAACAACAATAGTAATATATACTAATATACATTTTATTAAATATAATTTTTAGTATGTGAACTAACTTTTATTTGCCTACTTTTAAATTTATTTTAATTTTAAAGTTTTAGTAAAATAATGTGTTTTTGACATATATAATGTGTGTATATATATATATATATATTTTTTTTTTTTGTGTTGTCAACCGATTAATTTCATTCAGAATAAAAGTTTTTGTTCACATAATATGTGTGTTTACCGTATATTTACCCTTCTAAACAGTTTAAATATAAACATTTATATTTAAAAATAAATATAAACAAACACTTGCTTGTATATATTTAAGAAAAATATATAATGTTTATATTTTAATTTTTTTAATAATATAAATATATATACATGTAAATATATACTGTGTGTATATATATATACAAACACACACAAACAACAAATATAAATACATATGTATATGTATATGTTTGTCCATATTTTACCCAGCGAGCGGTTGCATTTATTGTTGGGACATATTTGTGTTTTATTTGTTTTTTTTATTATTGAAAAAAATGATAATAATAATAATAATTTGAGAGCTTGTTCTGGGTTTTGAGCGTGTTTGTTACTTGTTATTGTTTTAATTTTATATTGTGTCTAAACTGTTTACTGTGAATTTTATTGTATAAGTAAATTTGAGGACTACATCAAAGCCAGCTTTATTTATTTATTACAAATGAAATTTACTTGAGTTAAATATGTTTTAAAAATACAAAACGGCTTATAAACAAAGAACTGTGGGATATTTCTTTGAACATTATGTAGTAGCACTGTTGTTCTGTGCACTGGTATCTGTAGGTAGGTAGAGCAGCACGGGCTGATGAGGGGTAATTTACTGCTCTGAATTGTGTTAATAGCTAAAATAAGTAGTTGTAGCTGTTGTGAGATTACTGTGTTCTCAGCTGGAGTGTGTGAATATGAGAGCCGTTCCTCCCCAGTGGTCCTTTCATATGAACGACACCAGCTCAAATTAGACTTTTGCTTGCTCAGCTGCACCTGCTGGAAGGACACGGTGAAAGCAATCAAAGTGAAGGAAAAAATCTGATGTTATGTAATGTTGTGTCCCTCTCTGTGTTTTTTCCTGTGTGTTGTTACATGGCCGCTGGGATTGCCCTCTACGCTGCTGTGTGACTTCTCTGCACACTCACCTTGATGGAGGGAGATTGTAACGTTTGTAAAGGGCGACTCCAGATGGGACGACTGCCCTTGAGTTTAGCTCTGTCACTGCCGGGGCTGTTGACCTCCACCGTAATAACACCAGACATCAGATGCACATTAAGCGCTTTGTCTGACTGAACGTGCACACCGTCTTGCATTCACTGATTTAGTATCCATATGCAATGAACATTACAGGATTTTAATTACTCTTTGATCAGATTAAAGAGACTCTCCACTATTTTCTATATTTAAAATAGGCTCATTTTCCAACTCACCTAACTCACCTGTTTTCGAATCTCTGGCGAGAGCACTTTTAGCAGCAGCTTAGCATAGATCATTGAATCAGATTAGACCATTAGCATCTCGAAAAACTCAAAAGCGTCTCCATTTTTTTTCCTATTTAAAACTTGACTGTTCTCTAGTTACATCATTTACTAAGACCGAAGTAAAATGAAATGTTGTTATATTCCAGAAAAGATTTGCTTTTTTATGTCGGTCTTAGTACATGATGTAACTACAGAACAGTCAAGTTTTAAATAGGAAATATTTACATGTATTTTGATATAATTTATAAATATGTTTAATATATAAACATAACATTAATTATACACTAATTATATTTTATTATAGTGTTTATCGATATTTTGAATTTTAGTTTTAATTCATTAGTTGTTTTTTAAATTTGTTTCAATGTTATTACTTGTTTGTTTGTTTAATTAATTTATTTTATTTTATTTAATATAATAACAACAACTAATACTCATTTCGACTTCAGCAATTCAGCTTATGATTATGTATTTATTTAATCTACTTTTGGTTAGTGCTGTCAAATGATTAATCGTGATTAATCACATTCAAAATAAAAGTTTTTGTTTACATAATATGTATGTGTACTGTGCATATTTAATATGTATGTATAAATATATACACACACTGTAAATATTTAAAATATATTTACATATATAAGTTTATCTTATTT
>JAUCMT010000154.1:2172585-2199951 GCA_032357475.1 Enteromius thamalakanensis | reverse complement strand
AGAAAAACTTTTATTTTGGATGCGATTAATCGCGATTAATCATTTGACAGCACTAATATATATATATATATATATATGAATATATTGAACATATAAACAACATATTTTTCTTAAATATACTGTATGCATGTGTTTGTATTTATATATATATAATAAATGTACACATTATACACACATATTGTATGTAAACTTAAACTAATTTTGGATGTTATTAATCACAATTAATCATTTGACAGCACTATTTTGGATAGTAATGAATAACACTGTTCACGTCAAGGATGAAAAGGACCATTTTAAAGAAAGTGAAATAGTTGTGCTATAGTTGAAAACAAAATGTTTAGCTTCGTATAGCTTCATACTCCCCTGAAGGTTGAAGGTTGACTACATAAGTACTAACTGACATTTTCTACAGTACGTTTGCATCATGTGTGGCCTTTGAAATGTTATTTACAACACATTTAGCTCTCGTAATGATTTCAGTGGGCAGCGGTGTAGGAAGGCACCTGATTTTATCCGTGGTGAGACATGTTAGTCTGTGATATTATCGGTTAATTGGAATCCCACCACTGAGCTGATAGGAAAACCTTACGCAACGCTTTCACAATCTTACTACTAGCCGCAATTGCACACATGAGGTTTGGTCAACGGGATCACCAAGGAGTTGGTCTCATGACGACAAAATTGTTGCCAACCGCCAGCACCTCCTCCCTCCCTCCCTCCCTCCTGCTTTTTCCTGGAAGAATGATTACTAAACAGGTTGAGCTGGTGCTGATGGTGCAGTAATTGTGTGTGTAATGATAGCAGGTTGAGTATTGAGTGGCTTACTACGAGGCTCTAATCACAGGATGTTGTGTGGTAGAGGCTTTTGGACTCTTTGGGGTTTAACAGATTGGAAGCTGGTTTATGAATTCTGAACACTTACCGTGAACCTGTAGTTTGTGGAGACCCAGAAACCGTTGAGGTAGATGAGCGATGTTCAACAGGAGATCACTGTAGAGTACAACAGTTAACTCAAGGATAATATATGTTTTATACGTGAAACGTACAACACCAAAACATTTCAACCGGTGAACAATTTTTAAATGACATCACCAGTATTTACATGAGCTCAGGTATATATCTTTTTTGGTTGAATCTTAAAAAAATAAAAAATAAATAAATAAATAAATGTGTGTATATATATATATATATCAATAAACAAATAAAAAATTAATTAATTAATAAATAAAAATAATAATATTGTTAATATTATAAATTTATAAATTTTTACTTTTTTCAATAAAATGTATTAAAAAATAAATAAAAAGAAAATACTGTTGAATGTATATTATAACTTAAGGGCTTATGAGCTCCCAGCATGAATTGCTGCATGAGTAAAGATAAAGTATTAAAGCCTTTCTTTATGCTGTTGTTGTTGTCGTTATTGTTAGTTGTATGTGGCGTGGTATGTGTTAAAAGCCCTTTTTCCAGATTTAATGGTGTGTTGATGATTGTCACCATTATTGAAGTTTGTGTGTCTATTTCAAACTATTGCACAAATTGTCTCTGCTTTGCAAGATGTTCCTTTCTGTAGAGGCAAATATTGCTTTTTTCTGCACACAAAAGTAATTTATTACTATTTACACTGCTGCTCAAAAGTTTGGGGTTGGTAAGAGTTTTTTTTAAATATAATTTTATTTTATTTGTCGTTTTTTTTATTAAAAATTTATTAAAAAGATTTATATTCAGAGAATCCAGAAAAAGATGCATCACAACCTTCAGAAAAATATTAGATGGCGCATAATTGGTAATAATGAGAAATGTTTAAATTCAGCATATTAGAATGATTTCTGAAGGATCATGTGACACTGAAGGCTGGTGTAATGAAAATTAAGTTTTGATCACAGAAATAAAATACATTTCAACATATATACAAATAAAAAACTGTTATTTTAAATTGTAATAATATTTACCAATATTCCTGGATTTTTAATTAAATAAATGGATCCTTGGTATACAGAAATGACTTATTTCAAGAGTAGTGTCTATTTAAGAAATATATATAAGTATAAAATGTGACTTTTGAGAGATCAGTGGTATCTGTTTGTGTTTTTGATTGGCATCAGCTGTTTAGGATTCAGATTGATCGGTATTCTTACTCTCATTGGATGGAAATGTAAATTTTAGCCATTTATTCGTGTTTGATGCAGCCCTCTGCCCTCAAGACATGATAATATTGTACACTATCAATATGCTCTGCTGTTGCTGAGCGTTAATATTGTGGCGTCGCTGTTTGTTTAGATGAAACATGACGAACAGGAAGCTCATGTCTCGTGATTGAAGTGTAATAGTGTGTGTGGCGTGGGAAGCGCTCTTATTCCCAGCCCTCCTGTCTCACCCGCAGCTGGCTCTCGGACAAAGGCCAAGAGCAGCGGCCGTCTAGACGCGTGGCATCATTAACCCGCGCTGACCCTTGCTGATGAATTCATTCTCACACCCCGCCAGCAGCCCACCGGACGGCTCAAGCGGCCCCATCCCTCCACTGACCGCTCTTCAGGGGCCTCGGATGGTCCATTAAGAGCAGCAGCCTGCATAAATTGAGGTGAGGTGGCCACAGAACCTCCTGAATAATTCAAGACGTCTGGACCGGGGCCTTGGGGGAGAGTGGGCCTGTATGTGTGTTTGTGTGGCGGATCAGGGGTTAATAACAGGTCTGCAACCCTCGTGTCAGCAGCTGTGCCCTCCTCATATGAAAGAATCCTGTTCTGTTGATTAGATTTTTCCAAAGGGATCAATTTTTAATCAGCAGAGCATCTGACTGGGGTCAATATTGGCGTCGTGGGGAAGACAGTTGCCGGACAGCCGTCTTTATTTACAGGACTGTTTGTCTTTTAACTGTATGCAGATCTCCGGGCTTCACTGCAGCGCTCGCAAATTAGCAGGACTGTTGGAGTTTGTATGCAGCGCTGTGGTTTTCCTGTGCTTTTATTATGTAAGACAGCAGAGAAGTGACACGAGAGACTGTGCAACAGCTTTCCTCCAACTTCGTCCAGCAATGGACTTGTCCGTGTATGTCAACCTAGACGCAGATAATATAATTACAGGATTTAAAAGTGTACAAATGGAGTGCAGCGTTTTTTATAGCCTGAAGTGTTTGAAAGGATGATGCTAGCCAGCTTGTCAAATAAATGTTCTTTTACTAGCTGTAAGGTTTTCTACCAAAGTTAAATATCGGTGTAATTTAAGACATAAATATTAGACTTTCAATGTTGTTCTGCATAATAATAATAATGGTAATGTATATATTATTTATGTTGTTTTTAATTATCATAACAGTAATTTATTGTTTTGTTTAATTTTAATATTATTATTATTATTATTAGTAGTAGTAGTAGTAGTAGTAAATCATTTATAATTGTTATATTTCTGAAAACGATATTATTATTATACAAAAACATGCCACATGTATTTTTGCAAGAGTAAAATATAAATATTATTTATTATTAATTATTATTAAATATTATTGTTATTGTTATTATTAATTATTAGCATATCAGTAATTTATTATTTGTTTATTTTAATGATAAAAATACATTTATTTTTAAACATTATTCTTCTTACTTTTTTCATTATTATTATTATTAATAATAATTAATTTATTTTACAACATATTGCATACTCATTTATGCAATATGTCATAAAATAATAAATAATAATCATTTATTATTGGTTTGATTAATTTGAAAATAAAATACATTTTTGGAAACTTGATTATTATTGTTATTTTTATTATTATTATTACTATTATTATTATTATTATTATTATTATTATTAAAAAAACTACATTTAATATAGATTTATTTAATTTGTAGAATTTTACTACTTTTATTATTATTATTGTTATTAGTGGTGGTAATAGTAGTAGTAGCAGTATAAATATTTTTAACAATACTTTCATTTTATTTATAACAATCATCATTTTCGTTTCATTTCAATAAAAATATTTTTGCAGTAGTAATATATAAATTTATTGATTTGTTAAATTAAAATTTTTATAAATCATGCAATGCAATAAATCATCCATATTATTATTATTATTATTATTATTATTACTACAGTTACAGGTATTATAGCAGGATTTCCTTATTTTTGGTCCTTTGCTGATGGCCTGTGAGTGTTTTAGGTTGTGTGTATTATTTAAGAGCTTTTCAGCTAATAGTCATTTCAGCTGTGTTCTGTTCCTACACAAAGCTAGTGTACATTTTCAGAAGAGATGAAATACTGTAACAGTAGTCATGCTGTTGTCTTTATTAGCTGCATTTTACATTTGGGTATATTGTGATGCGTGTAAATGTCAAACATCTTGTTCTTGTACCCTGGCTCTTTTGGGCTTTGTGTTAATATCACCTCAGATGACCAGCACAGCAGCTCGGGTCTCCTGAAACTCGCTTTCACTCACTGCATTTCGGACCACACATAAAAACATGTTCATAGCCGTGTCGGAACAAAGAGACAATAGCTGGCCTTGCTTTCAAGATACTTTTATGGTGTCACATGGGAGAATGTTTGTGCGTGTATGTGTTATACGTGTGTGTGGTGTGTAGCCGGTAACCCCCCCCTCCGTCTCATTCCCTTATTATAGAGCTCTGGAGGCCAGGCTAGCTTTTGAATTCCTCACTGATTGCTTGCCTATAGCAAATAAGCTCTCCGCACTTCTTCTTTAGAACTTCCCCCTCTTGTGAAAGTGTCCTACTTTTAACATTGCAGCGCAATAAATCAGTCTACTATCCTCCCCATGCACAGAGCAATAATAAATACGTCCCCTCGACTGTGATTTTTACAGTGTTTTGAAATTGGGAGCAACTGCGAAATGCTTGCCGCTAATAGGAAGTGCAGTTTTTCTCATTGACGGACGTGATGTAACGTGACAGCGGTGTGATGAACTAGAGTCGTGTTGAGTCAGTGCAGGATGGAGTTTGTTGGAGTTCAGACCGATCCTTTGATAGTGGTTTGATATCAACTTTTAACAGCCAATCAGAAAAAAGACAGAAAAGATGCTTAGGAAGTTAAGCAGGTGAGCATCACCTGTGTCACAAACATGGATATTATAATTAACTTATTCTAAATTTTATTGTTTTGTTTTCTGCTTTTTTATATTAATTAATTAATTAATTAATTAATTAATTAAGGCAAATGTATTGCAAAAATGTATAATAAATAATAATATGAATTCTTATCATTAATAATAATATTGGATTATGTTAGACTATGTAGTTATTTGTGTTAACAAAATATTTGTACATTTATGTAGTGTTATTTTTGTTCATGCATTTGCTTTTTATTAATAAATAAATTTATTACAGTTTTTTATTGTGAATGCATTATTTTATTAATAACGCATTCAATTAATATGCATTTAAAAATACAGTCATGGTAAAAAAATATCAGCAACCTTGATATGATCAAAGGTGGCTGTGAAAATAAATCTGCATTGATAATCCTTTTGATCTTTTATTTTTTAAAAATCACAAAAATCTACAGTTTCATGGGATAATAAGAATGTATCATTATGAAATTATTTTTTTTTCTCAAATATATACGTTGGACACAATTACTGGCACCCCAAGAGATTCTTATGAGTAAAATATCTGTAAAATATCTGAGGTATATTCACAATTTTGAGCACTCCAGGATGATTATGAACATGAAATTATTTAGCTGTGGCTTTCTGTTTTACAAAGACAGAACAAAGAATTTATCAGAAAGAATATATTTCTGATGTGTAAAAGATAATTGAGCTTCACATATTATTGAAGTGGCTTTAAGAAAAGAGCCATAGCAGTGAAAATTCCCATTTCCACCATCAGGGCAATAATTAAGAATTTCCAATCAACATACAATGTAAGGAAACTGCCTGAAAGAGGACGTGTGTCTCTATTGTCCTAATGCATGGTGAGAAAAAGAGTTTCAGGGCAAGACTCTCCAAGGACCACAGCTGGAGAATTGCAGAAAATATTTGATTCTCGGGTCAGAAAACCTTAAAAAATGATCAAACAGCCACAAACTCCACCATATTCAGTTGTCAGACACGACTGGAACCTCCTGTTTGTTGAACAGAGGGATAAAAGTAACCCTGGTGTACAATGAAATATATTTTGTGAAGATTTTTGTGAATTTTTAAAATACTAGGTCAAAAGGACCTAATATTTTTTGCATTGAAAAAATGTTTTTTCATATTTACCAAGGGTGCCAATATTTTTGGCCATGACTGTAAATGTATTATTATTTTTAGTTATTTTTAAAAAGTGATTAATGTAATATATATGCTTTGTGTGAGAAATTCTTATAATTCACTAAAAGCTTTCCATTAAGCTTATATGCATTTATCTAAAAAGGTGCATTAAGATTCTTGTATGTCTTTAGATCAATAGTTGGTGACATTAAACATGTTTCCTCAAAGTACACAGTTAAAATAGCAAAATGTATGTATTCTATGTTTTATATGAAATCATTAATCTTTTAAATCAGGGTGTTTGGTTGTAAAAAAAAACTAATTGCACTAATAATTAAAAATAGAAATGGTAAATGCACTTGCTGTGAGGTTTGAATCTAATTCCCTTTAATCCCTAATCATTTTAAGTGATCATCAGTGTCTATCAGGAGTCACGGGGCCCCTGCGGTGAGGTTTCCCGCGGCCCTTGTCCTCTGGCAGTCTCACACTGCAGGCCTGAAGCGCCTCGGTTCCTGATTGACTCCTCGTTCCTTGATGTTGCATCATGTTAAAAAGATAAAGGCAAGCAAACAAAGAGTTGAAAGGTTTTTTTCTTTTTTTTTGGTAACCATTATTAAATGCACAAGTCTGCCGTGCAACAGCAAACATCTTTGAGTCATAACTGCCAGCCTAAGTTCTTGAAATATTTGTCTTCATTTGTTCAGTGGCTGATGGGTATGATCACACCTCAGTTGAAGGACTCAGCCTGTCCCTGTGCACCAATTCTATGCGAGACATGGAGAATGTGAAGAATTCATGCCTAAAATACTTTGGGCAATTGCACCATTGAAGAAATAGTTCATTGTCCTCTGTTACTTCATACCATTGGTTTGTTTAAAAGAAATTTTACACTTGTTCGTTAAGACAAGTGTAAATTGTGCATATAGAATTAAAAAAACACCAAATTGCCAATACTACATTTAAAGCAAAGCTGAACTTTAAGTCATTATCCAAGGCTTTCTTGTTTGTCTGTTTTAATAGTCGAGTGATTTCTGACATTTGGAAAAACTAAAACCTTTCTCTCTCACAAACTGCTAGTGAATTTCTGAATATTTGCAAAGAAATGCCAATTAAATATGACAGAAAGAAATGTGTATCAAACTTCAGTTCATGGGTGTGAAATTCAATTGAATTGTCCACAACATACAGGAAGTTGAATTGGAATTTGTTTAGATCTGAGGGTGCAATTGGGAGAAATTCAAGGTCAAGGTAATGGAATTCTGGGATTTTAAGTGTTCTTCTCTGTTCCATAAATATACAGTATATATATATGCTATAACTTTATATTATATAATTATATGAGATTTATTAATTATTTTTTTAAATACAATTCAACAAGAATTTTGTCAGGAAATCAAGATTTGTTGCAGTTATAGAAATTTCTTTGAATTTCAGTTTTTAGTTTTCAGGTTTTTTTTTAGTTTAATTTAAATTTGAATAATTATGTTGCACTTTTTGACATTTTCTTCACAAATATTAAACGTTTTCTATTTTTATTAGCTTATTATTTCAGTTTTGTTTGTCATTTTTAGTGATTCACCTTAAACTTTTTTTTCAGTTGTCATGACGACATTTTTAATGCATTAAGTTTTCATGTTATATTTATATTTCATTTACTTTCAACTCTATTGTTAATAGTCCAGCAGTAACAAAATTAGTTTCATTGTGCTTTCTATTATTCAAATTCACAATTCTACATGCCATATTTTAATTCTGCACAATAGACTGTAATCAATAGTTGAAATAAATAGATTCTTGGAATACATTTTATGGGAAGGGGGAACACCGTTTGTTTTTCCCCCCATTGAAAAACTTTTTTTCCCCACAAGACAGTTCCGGCCTTGTTTGGTTGATGTCTGACTGTCCACGCACACAAGTGAGTTTCATATAGCTGTGCTCAGGCTTGGCGTCAGGCCACTGACAAGCTTTTATTTACTGTCCAGATGGATGACTCATTTTATGCACCTAATCGTAAAGCATCAGGATTTATGGCGGGTAATGGGACGGGGGGACCCCAGGAGACACACTAATTGAAGCCCACTCTTTCTTCTGCAGTTGGAAGCCGGTTTGGCTCTCGTAGGGACGGACCTCTCTCTTTAGAGGGTGAAAAGGAAGGAAAAGTTAATATTTCTGCCTCGGTCAGACAGCTGATCGCTGGTGTAATAACAGTGAAAGCCTCATAACAGCTACATGTGATAATAGATGAATATGTGGAGGAAAAACAGGGCAACCAGGCAGTGTTAAAAGGGTTAGCTTTGCGAGAGGAAGATTGAGCCACCAGCGAAGTTGATGATATCTGAATATATGCAAATTAATTTCAGAAGGTCAAAAGGGAAGATTTTCAGCAAATTATGGTTTAAATTGAAGAAGAAGAAGGTTTTGTGCAGACTTCTATAATTAATAAGCCTATGTGTTTCTGATGATGTGATGGTAAAAGTGTTGCTCTTGATGGCAATTCTGTTTCCTGTGCTCATTAGAAAGTAAGGACTTGATTGGTTTCTGTTCAGGAGTTTGTTCTAGCTATTTTTAGTGATATTAATTTGATCCGTTTGATTTAAAAGAAACACCAACTCAGTCTCTGTCCAAAAAAACAGACTTCCTTTAATTTTATTATTAAGAAAATCTAGTTTTAATACATTTTTCAAAAAAGTTTTCATTTTTTGTCTAGTTGTGGTATTGTTATTGTTTTGATCATTTTTATTGTTATAATTTGTTTTATTTTAGTTTTTGTTTGTTTATTTTTATTAAATACTTGTTTTTACATTTTTCAATTTATTTAAAATTTTTATTAATTTTGTTTCTTTTTGTCATTATTTTTTGTTTATTTTTTATTTGTTTCTTACATTTATTTAATTTGTTTTTAAAGAATAATTTTAGTTTAATATATTTGATATAATAATAATAATAATAATCTTAGATATTTTCTCAAAGAAGAATACATAAAAGTATTACTAGGCGAATTCTCCATAATACAATACATGAGATGTGATGTTTAATTAGATTAACACTGTGTTAATGTGAATGATGCTTCCACAGCAAGAGTCACTGAGATGCTTGGAGGTTGCTGGTGGTTGCTAGGGCATTTTAGATGGTTGCTTAGGCATTCAGATTGGTTGTGAGGTTATTTCTTACTGGTCCTTGTGGAAAGAATCTTTGGGATGTTCTGGTCTGCAGGGTGTGGGATGCTGGTTTCTTGTTAATCTGACCACTTAACAAAATGAGAATAAGAGTAATAGTGATGCTTGATTTATATGCAATCACTTCTGCTCTCTTAGTACCACAAATGCTTCATATTGAAGTAAGTGCTCAACTTTTGTGAGCGTGTCCCACATGGCGACGTCCTCAGATATAGCTTAATTGTCTTTCCTCTAAAATATAGACTTTCTAATCTGTTCATGTTGTTGTTCTCATTAGGCCTAATGATAAGCTTATAAACACAGCGCTGAAATAACTTCTCTTCTCCACTGACCTCCATTGATTTTTTCCGAGCAACTCTTTAATCTGTGTAGAAAGAAACTAGCTTCAATAGAAGGTTGATTAAGGTCAGGGGAAGGTTTAGGGACAGGTTTAGGTCAGGTTTAAGTTGGTTCATGATCTGGTTTTCAGTTGTGAACAAAAGGCCAAATTCTCGGCAGACACATTAAACTCTTCAAAACCTGGTGGGATTTTTTTTCTTGTTGTTGCTCTAAACCTTACGGATCCTTGCACGGTTGCAATCGAAAGGTGTTCACTGAGGCTAATTGGTGCAAATGCTTTACTAATCTTTGCTTTTTGTTTTTGAGAAAACAATTAGAGTAAGTGTTTGATCTGGGAATGTCACAGGAAGGATCAATAGACTGTAGTATCAGTTTGTTTGTGTGTGTTTGTATGCATGCGTGTGTTATATACTTTTTAAATTTGAAAATCAGGATAAATGTAACTTACTTTGTCTTCTGAGAAACATGTAAGTATCTTCTTTAGCTTCTGAAGGGTAGTGCTACATGATAAAATATAGAGGGGTGAGAACCAGAAGGGTTAATGTCAAATGAAAGCTCTTGAGGAGCTGTTTCTACTGCCAATGGACATAATTAAATTCTTAATCATTTTGGAATAATTCATTAAAAATCAAAAGAATTAACACTGAACAAGCTAAAACAGTTGATTTCTAATTTTGGATCTCCTTGTAAAGTTGGTGAAATGGCACTTAAACCCATCCAGTTGTCACCCCTTTGGCAAAAAGAGAAAAAATGTATACGTCTTCATTCGGTTCAAAAGTTTTCATCCCCAGCTTTTACTGCATGTTTTTTCCTTATGGAGAATTAGTGGGTGTTTGGATCTTCTGTAATAGCTCCATATAAGTCACTCAGTTGTCCTCAGTGTGAAAATATGGATCTCAAAATTATACAGTCATTGTTGGAAAGGGTATGTATGTGTGTGTATACTGTATGTATATATGTGTATATAGACTCACACACACTTTTACAGATCCACCTTTACAGTTCCTTGCATTGGTTGCAATCAATCAATCGCCGAGGCTAATTGGTGCAAATGCTTCACTAATCTTAGTTTTTTGTTTCATGAACACAATAACAGGATGCCCTTGACCCGGGAACGTCACAGGAGTACTGTAGATCATCAGACTGTAGTATCAGTTTAAGATATAGTCATTTTGAAGAAGAGGAAAAAAATAATACCCTCTTTGTTCTGACAAGTGTACTCCCAGAGCCGGCTTTGTGTGTACATCTTGTAAATGGAAAATGAAAATTTCATTGTAGTGCGAGCGTGCGCGCCGTTTAATCCAATAATGATCTGATGTAACAAACTGCGCTAATATCTCTCAGCATAGTTAATCAGAGCAGACTTAGCCCTGTCGCTTTTTATTAACCTCTGTTGAAATGGGAGAAGGGCTTCACTAATCTGCGATTGTTGGCTCTGGCAGTCTGAAGCCGGCGCAAAACAGTCTTGGCAGTCGGCAAGAAAGTAACGGCTGTATAATGACGCGCGGGGCCGGGCTGCTATTTGAGCTTATTAAATCTAATAACGTGGTGCGAGCGTTGAGTGAGATGCTGTTTGAATGGGGGAGGATCTCTGCTCTGATGGTTTTCTGGGTTGTTAAGAGCTCAATTCATGATGGTTTAACTTCCCCCTCCACCCTGTCCGGCCTTCCCAGACGCACCGCTTCTGCTCCTCGCAGGGAATTAGCCATGCAATTAAAACCTAATGACCTTTAAATGAAGGCTGGTCCATGTCCACGCATGTTGGGATGCGACAGGATCCCCGGAGAATGTTTAAGGTCGGGTCAAGACTGCCTTCATGAGGGTTGCTGGGTCAAATCAATGACTTTTTTCTTCATTGATCTCGATCAATGATCAGAAACCGTTAAGTGTGAATTTTAAAGGTTGCTCCAGGCTATGTTTTATAGTTTTATTTAGAAACATGATGTGACATCTGTGAGTTGCCATAGTTATTTCAGATTCATTTCACAGTTAAGTGATAATAATAGTAATAATATATCTATTATTATTTATAGCTATCATCTTAGTGATGTCTTATCTATATATATGTGTGTGTGTGTGTGTGTGTGTGTTTATGCACACTACAATACCGATAACTTATAATAATTCAATTCAAATTTATTTGTATAGCGCTTTTCACGATACATATCATTGCGAAGCAGCTTTACATCGAAGTAAGGTTTTACAGTACATGTAGTAGTAGCTTGTACATGTACATATGGCATAGATGTGATGTATTAAGATCAATTAATGACGTAATCGAACAGACAAGGAACATTATAAATTATAAATTAATAATAAAATAATAAATAATATTAATGATTTTTTTACATACATAAAACAAATGTATTATATATAAAATATAATATACATATTATACATTATATTATAAAATACCATATATATTATGCATTCATTTGTAATTTAAAAAAAATATATATGTATATGTATATATATATATATATATATATATATATATACCAATTAATGTGTAATATATATCTATATATATAATGATGCATATGAAACTCAACACAGGTTAATAAAAAGTGACAGGGCTAAGTTTGCTTTGATTTAAGTATATTAACTAAACCAATGCAAGGATCTGTAAATATACATGTATGTATGTACTTATTTATGTCCATGCACACATAAAGAACAAACCAGCGGGGGCTGTTTATATTTATTAATTTTTGCACATGCATACTTAAAAAAAGTCAAAATTGCATTGAGCACTGAAGAAAGTAGTGAGGTGTTTTTACTTTGCAAATGCAAACAGTATGGTTTTCCGGTAGTATACTTTTATGCCACAATGCGTTTTTATCTGAGAGAGCAATGTGTGATCGGCTCACTCCTAGGCTTCTGTTCATTCATAATCACTCATAAAGATGTGATTTAAGCAGTAAGATTATGTGGCTTCTGGTTTTCATCTGTTCCGTCAGATCGACTTCCTCCTCGTGTATATTTCAGACTCTGTACTGGAGGGGACGGGAGTGTTTTTGCCTGTTTGCCGGCAGATTGAAATTGTGTTGATTGAATTAGACTAAGTCGGGGGATAATTAAGGACTCCAAGTCTCTGCAAAACTGTCGGCTTTCCAACTGGAAGAAAGAGACTGTGCCACATCAATGTGGGCGCCGCTGGCACAGGCGGGTTATAGCTGTTGACATTTTGCATTTCAGCTCAGGCCGCGCTACTAAAATGAGTTACTCAACTCGGCAGGTCAGCATACTGTTTTATGACTTCAGTAATAGAGCATTACATAGCCTGTGCAGTTTACATGCTTCAGTAGCTGATGCTTCCAGAGCTGACTTGAGGCTTATATATGGACGTTTCTTCACTTTTGAAAGAGTTTTTGAAAGTTATAGTGCAGAAATCAAATTTCCAGATTCGTCTGCAGTAAGAAATGGTAACATGTTGATTTGTTAACTGCTTATGAGCCTTTTGAGTCTTCTGATTTATGATAAATTAAAAGGACTGAGAAAAGAGAATCGGTGAATCAGACCAAACAGATTGTGCCGAATCTTTTTGATTTGCTTACATGAAAAGGCAGTCTGATTCACAAACAATTGTTCATAAGAATCATTGTGACTGCTTTTTTTTGTATGGAACTAAATTAATTACTATGCATTATTAAGATTTTTTTATCAATAAATAAATGAGGCCTATATGTTATAGCAGGGGAAAGTGTAGTAAGTTCAATTGTGTTATAATTTAAAACAAGAATGACTTACTACTTTTTTTGCACAATTTACCTAGGTAATAATTTTTTTCCACTGTTAGCCAATTCTGACTAAACATTTCACTTGACAAGTACAGAATTTTTCAATTGGCCTGAATTTGTTTCATTTATCTTATCACGAGCCACAGCTTGCACAGAAGCCGGCGTGCGATCGGTCACAACAGACAATAAGTGAAATGTCAGTGACCCGCATTATATTTTTTAGCCGTCTCCCACAGTATTTGTTTCAGACCAGACAAAGGTCACCCAGGAGGTCAAACTTTGACCCCCTTCGTCTGCTCCAGCCGTCTGCCTCCCAAATATCGATCATTCTGTTGCGCCTGCCTCTTTTATTTTTGGTTTCCCACAGTCTGTCACGACGTCCGCAAAGCTCCGAATCTCGCATTCGTCTGCATCGGACAGCCATTTTGTCCAAAACCGCTTTATTAAAAGCTGCATTATCTATTCCTCGCCGAGGAAAGTCCCAAGCAATTTAGTTCCTTCCCAATACCCCAGAGTTCCCTCTATCAATAAGCCAAAAGGTGAGGCATAATGAACAACTGCAAACCTGGCTGCAAAGCAAATACTTTCCTGTGTTTAATATAGAGCGCAAAAGGCCGCTCAATGAAATGTCAATCTTGTTTTCTGGGGCTGAAGTGCGATCCGGTGCACAGGGTGCGGGATGAGGGCGATTGTATTTACATTTGCTGAGGATAATGGGATATCAGAAGTGGCGATCAGCCATATTGTGCATGCTCTAGTTGCTCAGATAAGCCACACCGGCGAGATCTTGAGGTGTGTGTGCGTTTGGGTCCGGTGATTATCCAGGCTGGGGGTGGGGCGAAGACTCCCGGGTCACGGCACCATTTTTCGTGCACACGCAGGCTCTTGGGGGTTGGGATGTTTCTGGGAGTGCGTTTGGGGGTGGGGTGTCAAAGGCTAATTTCCAGAGCCGCTCTCGGGTGCCATCTCTCATCAAGGAGCGTCGTGCGCGGCGAGCGGCTTGCGTGTTGTCATGGATACTGAAGCATGGTGCCCAGGAGAAGGCAGGCAGGGGACGAATGGCCGCCCTGCGTATAGGATTCCTGTCAAGCGCCCTCTGATAGATGGCGTTGATGGACCATTTGTCATACTGTAATTGTTCCAGCAAACACGGAATACCCACTAGTATAAACAGTGGTCCGCTGCGCCGCTAATAAAGCGGGGAAATAGGGAAGAAAGCTGTGATACAGTGCTGCTCTCAGTTAAAGAGACAATCCCTCTTTTGTTTCGGCCCGCCGTGCTGATTAGAGTGGAGCGGGCGGTAGGAGGAAGAATAGAAAGGGGCGAACAGAAAGGTGAGCGAGGGAGAGAAAATAAAAAAGGCAATCATATAGCAAACGGCCATCACTCTTCAGTATTGACGGGAGAGACGCGTTGATAGGCTGTGGAACAACAGCAGCAGATTTGAGAGTGATTTGTTGTCTTTCCTCTTCATTTTGCCGGTGAAGTGGTCACAGAAAGAGAGAGAGAGAGAGAGAGAGAGAAGAGTGTCTCTCTCTCGCTCTCTCTTCCTGTGTAGAGTACAAATGACATGGGGTACAAAGGTATCATTTGTTTGTGTTTGTGTTAGCATTACTCTCATGTTCGCTCGAGCTGCTGGGAGTCATTTAGAAAGCTTGCTCTCTGTCACACACGTTCATATTAGATTAAGTGAAGTTATAATGGAATTAAGTGGGCAAAATATCGTAATCCCTCAAAAAATTGACTCCCTCACTAGATGAAAAAGTACTGCCATGGTGCAGTGAAGGTATCACATTGGTTCATCATGGCACATCATGTTGGTTTTCTGCAGTATTTTGTGTTTGCTATCTTTTTTATATTAGAAAACACTGTAAATTATATATTATTTAAAAAAATAATATAAACAATAATTTATACCAAAATGTATTTTTATTATATATTATGCGTTTTATTTATTCATTTATTTGCCATTTAAATATTTATTTGAATTATTTTTCATTAAAATAAAATTTATTATAGAATTTAATTAAAATAGCATTTATTTAAAAATAAAAAAAAATGTTTTGAAAAATTTTTCTAAATATATTAATTAATTAAAATATGTAGACATGCAATTATTTTACAAAAAATGTAAAAAAAAATTTTGTAATGGCGCATTTTAAATTAAAAATAATTCATTTAAAATTATTTTTTACATTTGTTTATTAAAACAGTTATTATATTTAATGCATTATCTTTTATATGAAAATATATCATATTCTGTAAAAGCCAGTGTGGAACAGTCAGATTTTAATTCAATAATAGCTGTATAAGTTCTTTTTTTCTTTTTTATGACCAGTTCATAGGATGCATTTACTTGGGAGTTTTATTGTGTGTATATATATATATATATATATATATATATACACACACACATGTACTGCAACTTTTGAATTAATCTTTTGAGAAAGACTCTTTGGTGGTGTAGTAACGACAGCTGCCAGCAGGGGCTAACTGTGCTATGCTCACCATCCAAACCTTAACTTTTTGTGATGACATTTCCTGTTTAAACAGGAAACTAGTGAGGAACATATTGACTTGCCTACCTGTCCATTTTTGTTTTGAAAAAAAAAAGCCAGAAGACTTGTTGTCATAGCCTGGCAAAACAATGTCTTGCAGCTTGATATTGCGAAGTCAAAATCCAGTGCCATTAGCGGAACGAATATTGCTATTCTAGGGAGCATTTGACAGAATTATGTAGATGAGTAGAAGATACTTAATATTTCTTGTCGGTTTTCATTTTAGTTAATATTTTATGAGTACTCTCCAGAATATATATATATATATAGCGTTTGTTCTGTTATTTTTATGTTGACAGTTGGTTTCCTATGTTTAAGTTAGATGTAATGCTGTTCTGAAATATTTGCATTAAAGTCTCGCTCACCACTCTTTTCTCTTGAGGCTTCTGACAGAACAGAGAGGGAGCAAGCTTGTGTGTGTGTGTGTGTTTGTGTGTGTGATGGGCTGGTTGTCGTGGTGTTGTGCGACCTCTAGCTTTTGTCCTGACTCCGTGTGACCCTGGAGCACTTTAGCGTGCCCTCTCTCTTTCACCTCGTCCTTGATGGACGGAATAAAGCATTATTAAGTGTAATTACCATTTCAAGCTCGCATTGTCAGAAATTATGCTTAATTGCTCAAATGCACGCTCTGTCTGCTTTTATACACATTTCCCACTGGTTAACAGTGCTGTTGGGTCTAGACTTCTTTGCATGTAGGTCTCAGAAATTCTATTTTTCTTACAATATTCGGTTGCATTTAGTCTTCATAATGTAATGAAAAGAAATTCTGAGTTTGAAAATAACCCCAAAACTTATTATGTAATAAAAAACGTAATAATGTATTGAAATAGCCTTGTTGACAGAACAGTACTGCCGTGTTTTTATGGATATGCAGCAGTCATGGTGTACTTTTTAAGTACTATGGCATGCACTTATATAAACCTTTGTTTAGTAGTACTAGTAGTATTTTGGCCAGAATGACTAATCCTGGCTATAATGTCAATGGAAAGTTAATTTCATCTTGATATAACTAGTCATGCATCATATATAGGTGGCGAGATCTTTTCTTCTGTGTTGTGATCACAGTTTAGACTCATTTACACCAACAACGATAATTATAAACCTTTAATAATCAGTCCACACTACAGCTGTAGAGAGGAACAATAATGAAAAATAACACTGACATCCAAATAAAATCCACTTGACTTGGATAACAAAACTGCAGAGCACACTTAAAATAATCAGAATGTTATCATACTTTGGTGAGTACAATGATAACACTCAGTTTAGGCATGAATAAAACTACAAAGAAACAGGTAAGATTTCTGCAACAATACTAATAAACAAGGCTTGTATTTATCAATCTCATACATTTAACTAAATAGTATTGCTTGCCAGATTGAACCATCTGAATTCATTTTCACAATAAACAGATTTATGGCAATTCTAAGCAATTTATGCATTATGAATAAACTATGCCATGATCATTTTTTTATGAGTGCATTGATCTATCACTGACAAAGTGTATTAGTTTGTTAAACATGTAATCCAAACGAATGGAATATTCATATATGCATCTTAAATTAGGGCTTACACTCTTAAACTGAGTGTATAGGTTTCATTATAGCTATTATTTTTGGTGTGAATGAGTCTTAATGGAAATATTAAGGGAGAAAATGTAAGGCGGGACTTGGTTCTTTGCCTCAGTTGTTGATTGGATTGTGGGCATGGCATGGCATGGCTTTTCAAAGTGGAGGCAAATGAGTTTAAGCAGAATAAATGATGGGATACGTCCTGATCACATCACTGGAGAGAAGTGATGATAGAGTACTGATGTTTTTGATTAAAAATGAAACATGCATAGTTGAAATGCCATTGCGTTATAGCATCAGGCCTACAAGAGAAGCTCAAAAGAGCTTGTTAATCTGTCTAGTTCTTCCAGACCACCCACAATCCTACACTTCAGCCCACTGGGAAATGGTCAATGCCATCATCACAGCAGGTGACCAGAGTCACAGAATGACTTCCTTCAGAGCTCGACAAGACCGGCGGTGTTTATTACCAACAACTCTGCCTCTCTTTCCCTCCGTCTCTCTTTCTCTCCCCTCATTTGTGCCGTTATTATACTCTGGGTAAGAACAAACAGTATCTCTTCTTAATAATTCACATCACTTTCATCTGATATTCAGTTACCATGGGCAATTTAGTAGTTGAATAATTTTGTGAAAAATTCATTTATTATGGCTGTGCGTTATGAGGCTGCGGCGACGGCAGCCGAGAGTGTTGGAGGGGTTTAAATTGCATCTGCCGAGGGTTTCCAGCGGAAGGTAATGCGTTCTAATGTTCCCTGCCATATGCATTGTTTTCAGGGCTCATCAGTTTTACATTGATTCCCACTGAAGTGTTTAATTGCATCATGAATATGATCTAATTCCGTCCTTTTCGCCGAAACCAGAGCGCTTGGCGAGAATGATGTACTGCCTCGACAGCACCATATCGGGACGTATTTTATATGGAACGTAAATTATAGTGTTAAATTAGCCCAGAAAGATAACTAGCTGGCACGGGGAATGGACTCAACAGTTTAATTTAGTGTCAAAAGGCCGTGAAGGGATAAATCTCGCCTGGCTCGCTTTACGCCATTGCGTTGCCGCTTTTACCCGAGCGCTTTGCGCTTTTTATCACCTGTAGTTTGTGTTTAGTCGGCGAAGAATCAAGAGGAGCGTTTTATTGGCCCATCCGCAATGGAGGGAAAACTTACCGGCATGATTACTGGAAATGATCCGTCTGTCATAGAGGTTTTCTGTTTGCTCTGGGTCTGAGCTACTTGAACGTCAGCAGGTGAATGCGTCTGCCTTTGAAACGCTTCAAGCTGCTTCATTCATTGAGATGATGAAAGCCATTGTGTGCTTGGCCCTGTGTGTGTGTGTGTGTGTCTCGTTCTCAGGCTGAAGTGTTGTGTTGAGTGGCTGCCAGTCGGAGGTCTTCTGCGTGAGCGTCTGTGCTTTGCCAGCTGCTCCTGAAAGCAGCTCTTCTCTGGCCTTGGCAGCTTCTTCGGCGTCTTCTCTCACTGTAGCGGGATACAGTGAAGACGCTCATATAAGGGGTTAAGAGTTGAACGCCTGTGCTGCGTTTGGTGGTAGAGGAGGTCAAGTAACCGTATGTTTAATCACAAACTCTTGGCTTCCTCTTATTCCCTCCGGGCTTTCGGTAACTTCTTATATCTAAATATGAAAACTGAAAATTATACAAATCGCACTATGTTATCAGAATCCGAAAAAAATTAACCCATAGTCCTGCATGGTGAAGGGCTCAATTAAAGCACTACATATTGAACGGCTACAGTGATACAGAGCAACAGCACCAATGATTGAGAAATATAAGTAAATTATATATACAATGTACAATAAGCTTTGGTAAAAGCATAATATTAATGGTATAATAACAATAATAAAATATGGTATAATATTCTTTTTTTAACAATAATGATGATAATTGTACTTGGAAAACAAATTGTTTTATTGAATAATAATAATTTTAATTAAAAAATGTCAATGACTTTTGATGTTTATTTATTTAAAAAGTAATTACATTTTTTTTTATAATATGTTAATTTTAAAAAAGTTAGGCAAGGCAAGTTTATTTATATAGAACATTATTTAAATAAAACAAAATAATCATAAAAAATGATTAAACAAGTTTAAAAACAATATGACTGAAATCTTCTGAAAAAATACAGTAAAAACAGTACAATTGTGAATTATTATTATTATTTAATAGTTTTCTATTTAAATTATACTGCATTTTATTACACATACTATAATTTATTTCTGTGATGAAAGCTGAATTTTCAGGATCATTACTCCAGTCTTCAGTGTCAGAAATCATTCTATTATCCTGATTTGCTGCTTAAGAAACCTTTCTGATTATCATCTGTGTTGTGCTGCTGCACATTTTTGTAAGATATTGTTTACATCTATAAACCCTTACTATGAGCTGTAAGGGTTAAAAGCAAACGCATCTGTGGCGCAAAGGAACAAAAAATCCTAACTGATCAAAAAAAAGGGGTTTTGTGTTGTTGGCTCGCGGGAATGTTGTGCTGGAAGTTTGATGTTAAATGAGCTATGGGAGGTCTGTCGAGGTGTGTGTGTGTGTTTGAATCTGCAGTGAGACGTGGTTTTCCAGCGAGCGGGTGAGGTGAGGATTAGCCAGCGCCTCTGAGCCGGAACATGCCTGTCGGAGACGCAATGAAGGCTACAAAGCATGGATCTAATTCCCTCCCCTTCCCCTTCCCCGTCTGTCTGTCTCCTCAGTTTCTCTCCCGTTCCTCTTGACGCAGACAGGCGATGCGTTGGCGCACAGTGTGTGCAGATCAGGCCCATTTGCTGCCCGCGCCGGACGCTCTGAGAGCCTCTGACAGGCCCTTCACCAAGGCCTCTCCTTCTCGACACTTTCCTCTGACCTGCACAAACAGCTTTCTTTTCACCCTCGGCATGTCTGACAGTCACTCTTCATTACACCTGCACACACACCAGCTTCTGTAACACTGCAAAACCAGTTTCCTTAGACAGAGCCGCAAACATCCACCTGTTACTGAGCTCTAGTCTGAACTGCCAGATCAGTTTATAACAAGGTTATGGTATTTAACCAAAACTGAAACCATCCAAAACAAACAGAAGAATTAGTCACTGAGCACAAAATAAAGCTTTTGCCATGTCTGTCCCAGTCCTCTGACCTTAAACCCTGAGTGAGGTGAACTAAAGAGGAGGAGTTTGTAATCTAAAGGGTCTGGAGTGATTCTGGATGAAGGAGTGGTCTCTTTGCTAAACAATGCAGATTTATTTTCACAGCCATCTTTGCTCAGATTTACCAAGGGTGCCAATATTAGTGGAGGTGCCTAATAGTGCCTAATCTTATATATTTATTATATCTATACACACATTAGTGGTGGGCCGTTATCAGCGTTATTGTGCTGCATTAACATAAGACTCTTGTTGTGGATAAAAAAAAATATCACCATTAATCTATTCACAAAGTTTCACCTTTATATTCTTGCACGGATGTATACCTAACCTACCTAGAGAGAGAGAGAGATGTACATACATAGCCATTTATTCATATTGTTCTGTGACACTCTTCTGCTGGTATGTTTTGAGATGGTACTGAAATTTATGTAAATCCGAAAATGCCTGGTAGCACCATGAGCCATATTAGCACTTTATAGCTTTTCTGAGAGCTCTGCACTTATAAACAAATAGTACTACAGAATTATCATGTTAAGTACATTAGATGTACTAGAGTGCATGATTTGTATTACTTTACCAGCAAGTTTTCCAGCCAGCCAATCAGTTTGGAGCTTGTTGTGATGTCTAGTGTCATGTTTTGTGAGTTTACGTCTCGGATGCCAAAAAGCAGCAGCGTTGTTCTCTGCGCCCTGAAACTCCGACCTCTAGAGCAGCGGGAGTTGAGATCGATGTTGCTGACCCAAATAGATTTTGTCACCTCCCTGTTCCCACCTCCTCCTCCTCCTCCTCCTCTTCCTCATGGACACGGAGCTCTCTGCCGTCAGGGACACTGGGCTAATGGGTCAGAATCTGACACAGGAAATACAGCCAGAATCTCCCGCCAGATCATTTGTGGAGGACCTCACCGTACCTTCACCTGCATGAAATCTTGTTCTTCTCCTCTTTCCTCTCGTTTCCTGTCTGCCTCACAGACACTGGGCTGCAACAACACAGAACACTTTAACTTTTGTTTTGAAAAGAGATCATTGTTTATTGTTATTTATTTAACTATTGTAATTATTTTCAACTATGTATCGTTTTATTATATTTTGTTTAGAATAATTTATTATGTTTATAATTTTTTATTAATTATAATTTTTATATATATTTCTTTTACCATTGTTTATCATTTACTATTTTGTTATTATTATTAATTTTTATATTTGACAAGGAACTTGTTTTGAAAGAGATCTGTAATATATTTATTTAATATAATTATTATTATATTTTATTTATTGTTATCTTTTATTTTGAAAGGAAACTTAAGTTTAAAGAAAGACCATTGCGTAAATCATAACTTTATTTTTGTATCATTTTTAATCATCTTTATCATTTATTTTATTTATTAGAATCTTTAGAATGTTTTATTTATCATATTTTATTATTAAATTTTTTTTATATTTGACACTGAATATTTTATTCTGTTAAATCATTGTAAATGTATCTTTTTTACATTTTGTTTTATCTTTATATTGTATTGTATCTTTTTTATTTGTTTATGCATTTCATTATCTTTGTTAAAATTTGTATTTATTTAATCCTTTTTATCAGTGGTTGTTGTTAATTTAAAAAATATATATTTTAAAATTTTTTATTATTAATGTATTTTTAGCTTTTATATTTAAAGAGGAACTTGTGTATTGAGTTTATGGACTCTGAGGCCCATCAAGCTCTCGTTTTCAGACATCATCTCATTCACGGATGATGGAGACACAGAGAGATGCTGTGTCCTGGAACGCCGCCTCCTCATTGTGTTTCATTACTTAGTCTCTCCAAGTAGCACTAAGTGATTTTTTCGAATGCACCGCCACAGGCTCTTTATCCCAATGAAGGTTTTTTTTCTCTCTCTCCCCCTTCCTTTAAATGGCAGTGAACTACATCTACGCTTAAAACATATTCTTTAATCTTCTGTTATTTTACATACAAATTGCATCCTGGGCAATGCATTCATCATTGCGTATAGCCCCCTCTCTTGTGCTAAATGAAAAATGTATCATAAATGAATAATGGATTGCAGCATAGCATCATTTCTTTGTGGCCTGTTTACAGTATCCAGCTGCAGTTTCTCTCAGCTGTGAAAGTTGGAGAGAATGAGGAAGGGAATCGATTGATGTCGCTGGAATATGACGGTCTGAAGAACGCTCCTCAAGTGTCTTTGATTACATAGGAGCTTACTAGATTTGCATGAAGGGAAAAAGTGCACGGACGAAGGAGACGTTTGAGACTCCCGAGACGTTTCAGATCAATTAACTTGTGGTATCTGAGGAAAGGCTCAGATAACGCAGCTAAAAGCCTCCAGATTTAGTTTGAACTTGGGCTCTTTTTTTAGCAGCTGTCCCCTCGCTATCGCTCGCTGTGGTGCTGTCACTCCTGATGTATTAGAAGAGGGACAAATCCCTCATGTACATCCGGGTGGCCTGGATCACCGAGACTTATGGGAAGGCTGCTGTTCTTGGCTGATGACGTGTCGTGTTGCAGCAGTTTGAGCTTCTCTGAGCTGGACGCAGAAACCAGCAGACCGACTTTAAATATCCAAACCCTTTGAAGATAAAATCCTATTGTATTGCTATGCTATGTGTATGGTTCAAAGTGAAAGCTGTTCTGTGGCGGTCAGCCGTCGTGGTTTGTTTTTGATGAGATGCTAGTGTCCGGTGAACATACTGAGATAATACACCAGATCTTTGTTCTGCGGGAGTTCAGACCAGGCCTGGACAGAATATCTTAAAGAAATTTTTAATTTTTTTAATTACTTTTTAATGCATTATATGTTTTTTTTTAAAATCCTCATCTTTATTATTTTTATCAATGTGTATCAATTAAAAAAAATATTGTTGTTATAATTTTAAACATTTTATTGTTATGTAGAATTATCTTTTTATTTATTATTTATCTTTAGTGATTGATATTATCTATATTTTTATTTATTTTGTTACTTAGTACAGTGTCTTCATTGTGATGTATTATCATACATGTGTAATTTTTTTTATTTATCGTTGTAATATTTTTAAACTGTCCTTTTTTATCATAATTGATTAATTATATTTAATTTTATTTATCATTATCTTTCATAGATAATTTTTAATTTCTTTTATTCTTTTTTTTAGTATCTTTATTATATTTTGCATGCATGTCGTTTTTTACTGTTGTTATTTTATCAGTTAAATAATTTAAATTAACATTATTTTAATTGTTTTCCATTAATAATTACTATCTTTTTTATTGCAATATTCTTTATTACTTTTATAATTTACCATTATTTGTCATTCTTTAATAATCTTTTATTTTTAAAGATCTCTATTGCTTTTTAAAATGTATCCTCTTTATCTTGAAATATTTATTATCACATTTATTTTCCCCAAGTCTTTTAAATTTGTCATTGTTTTAAATTTATTTTTTGTTGTTTTTTTAAAAAACATTTTATAGGAAATTTCATTGAATAAAATAATTAAGCAGGGGCATGATATTCGCAATAATTAATAATAAATATATTTTTTAAATATCTGCAGAAAAGTCATTGTAAATATACTGTATCACGAATATTCAGTAAAGCGCTCGGCGCCTGACTTTGCGTAATTCCTGTTCGGCCCAGATCCTCCATCTGTGTGTGTAAGTGTTCTAATGATAGACTCGGCTATCTGGAGGATTGACGTCGAGAGGGTGCGTTCACACTTCACGCATCTCCTCTCCGGGCCGAGGGTAAACGCACAACGCCCTCCCCCAAACGTCTTTCTGCCTCTCTCTGCTTCACCATCCACGGTATTCCCGTAAGCCCAGGAGGGAAGCGCATGGCTGGGCCGAGCGTAGGCGGCTCCTCTGCCGTGTGTTTGGCGGCCCGGAGTGTGTCGCTCTCCTCTGAGACGGCCCGGTACAGATGGGAACCGCTGGACCGTGGCAGCTCATGTCATGATACACCTCTGAGTGAAACACATGGTTAAATCACGGTCTCTACAGAGAGAACGACTCCAACGCAGCCTGCTTTTGTTGCTGTTATGAACACAAAGCGCTAGTAGCACCCTGAACGCTGCAGTATACAGTAGCAATGACTGAGAAATGCAGGAATGAGTTAATAATTGTAGCCTAATGTCAGCAGACAGGGACAATCAGAAGTCATCAGTGTGATGGTAAAGGTCACATGCTGTGTTAAATTAGCTGACCGCTGTTCAGTGTGGACACTAGGCTCTTCTGGCAGACGTCTGGTGGTTAAAATGGAAAGAGTGAAATTATTTTAAGTCTGTTTGAAATACTGTAGTAGTACTTTATCAACTGCACACTTTACTATATAGTATATACTTTGTGAAACTATGCAGTGCGGAATGATAAGCCTTTCAAAAAGGAGGAGTATGCTACATCCTTGTCATGTACTTTAAATCAAAAGAGCAGAATTATATATTGGTTTGCTATTATTGTGGCATACTGCATACTGAACAGTATATTGTGCACTGCTAGTATGCATATATATATACAGTAGAGTTTTACTGTGTATTGCTACTTGACAATAATGTGAGGGATCTCATTGTGCATGTAGAACAATAGTAAATGCTTGTTAAAAAGTAATATGCTATTATGATGGTGTTGAGTGTTTAACTGCATTCAACATTGTTTTTGTAGAAGTGTACTTGGAATGAAAAGAGCAGAGCGGTTTGCTACTGTAGTATTCCAGCATAGCTTTTTTGAAACGGTGTAGGACAACAGTATGTGAAATGCTTGTGAAGACTAGTGTCATGTATTTCTATTTAATAGCGCGCTACATTCTTGCCAACTTTTGCATATGGTAAGTGCACTTGATGCGAAAGGGCTGAATTCTTTTGTCGTTTATTAGTGATGCAGTATGCATTGTGTTCTGTCAGCTGTTTTTAAATAGTGCTTGATTGAAATAGTGTGTTGTATTTCTGGTCACATGGTCTTGCATGTTTAATGTCACACCACACTGTTGTTTTTCAGAAGTGCCCTTTTAATATACAAAATGTAGGGCAACAATATACTGTACATAATGCTTGAATGAAGTGGTGTGCTGTAATATTGCTACTATATATGTATATTAATATATGGTGTTGAATGTTTTTTCATAAGTGAAGCCAGCAGAATTATTTTATCCATTGTTTACTAGTATGCTAGCTAGCACACTACACAATGTTATGTTATGTACAATATTATGTATTGATAGCTGTTGTATTTAGGACAACAGTGAATGCAACACACTTACAGCTGTCTTACAGAAGTGTACTTTGAAGGAAAATGTTTTTATGATGTTGGCCTGACGTTTATCAGTGTGCTAGCATAATGCATATTGCAAAGTTTGTTTACTGTATGGAAAAGTTTTATATATTATGCAGGAGGCTTCTGTGAAGTAGTATGCTATATTATTGTTACTATCTGACCCAAGTATAAAGATTAGAGTTATGGACAGTAGTAAATGCAAAGTGCTTGTGAACAGTATTCTATATCATTGCCATTTGACCACATGCTGTTGCATGTTTAATAACACACCTGTTGCCATTTTGCAGACGTGAAATGTTGTTTACTAGTATACAAGCATACTACATAGTATAGTATCAACAGCTGTTGTTCTGCACATGTAGAATAGCTCATCTACTTCTAAAATACTGCATGTAATATGCCGTTGTAAACATACAGTAAGCAGCCTTTGTGGTTGTCAGTGTTCAGTTGTTTCAAGGCTTTATATCATATTCAGTGATGGTGAGATGCTTCTTATATGCAGTCAGCTGTGGTCCAGCTGTAATTGACCAATCAGAAGGCTGGAGATTCCCGTTTGCTGGATTGATGCGTGTGCTGATGGAGTCTGTTGTTGGCTCACTCATCTATCATGAGGAGGTTGGCTGTGTTGTGTTTGTGTGGTAATGAGTGAAGTGACATTTACCTAGAGCTCACTGACCAGACGCCTCGACCATCCGCCGCCTGTCACATTCATCTCCACTCATTTGTCGATAGCTGATCTTACTCAGGAACTAAATCATTCATTCACATCTACTATATACTTGACTTCTCTGATATGTGCAGGCATAAATTACAGTAACATACGAAATTTACATAGGTACCATGTTTTGACTTCAAACAGTGATTTCAGAGGTTATTTTAATTTTTCTTTATCTTTATTATTGTTTCGATATATATATATATATCATTATAATCTTTTTTTGTTTGTTTGTTTGTTTTTTCTAATTGTTTTATTTTTATTTTACTTATATATATTACAGGAATTGCATTTTATTTATCTTTTTTTAATATATATATTTTTTATTTTTTTTATTATTATTATCATTATAATCATTTTATTTATCAGTGTTTTTTTCATATTTGTTTTCTTATAAACCTGCAATATATTTACACATATATATATGTGTGATATTTCCACACACAAATTATAGAACCCATCAATTTTTATTTGTCATTATTTATATATTATTTGTATTTTTTGTGCTGTCAAATGATTAATTGTGAGTAATTGCATCTAAAATAGGTTTTTTATTTGCATTATTATTGCATATATATATATATATATATATATATATATATATATATGTGTGTGTGTGTACTGTTTACATTTATTATGTATATACA
>JAUCMT010000154.1:2134114-2153830 GCA_032357475.1 Enteromius thamalakanensis | reverse complement strand
GAAATAGGCTTTATTGTCTTCAAGCAATGTAAAAAAAAAATATATATATATATATATATATTGTATATATTGTATAAAATGTAAAAAAAAAAAAAAGCAATGTAAAAAAAAAAAAAAAAAAATATATATATATATATATATATATAAAATATACTGTATATATTATAAAATATATATATATAAAATATATATATATATCAGTATCAGTATCAGTAGTTTCAGTATCACCCAAACATGTTTCTTCCGGGGTTTTGTGGGATTCATCAGTGTTGCGTCTGTTTCTCTGTGTTTAGGAGGTGTTGGAGATGGTTTCACCCGTCCTCAAGAGTTTCCAAGCTCAGGTAAGTCAACACTCCCTGATGAAGCCTCATCACATCCACCTCAGAAACATGCTCTCCGGTCTGCTCAGACTGGAGAGATTTGGAGAAATAACATCTGACTTCATTGGTACTCTATGTTTTATGTAGCTAATTGCTGCCTTTCCCAGGGATCCAAACTCTCTCAGCATCACGTCATCCGTATCCATGCTCCATCCCCCTCCCTTGGCTGTATTGACTGGTATCATTTTCCCGTCAGACTTAAGTAGCATCTCTCCTCCATTAAGACGCAGGAGTACTGGAGGCCTCTCTCACTCTCTCTGTCATGCTGTTGTAATGGTGCACTCCCCGTTCCTTCCCTGACATGCTCCTGTCGAGAAAGTCATCTGATCTCCTCTCAAAGCCAGTGCCAGAGCCATTAAACAGCAGATCATAAATCATATTTGCGTTCCTCGTCTGTGGTCCGGAGAGCTCAGGCATACTGAAATGATAGCGCAGGTTTCCCGTCTCATCAGGAGTGATTCTCAGCCGTCACAGAGTCCAGCTGGCCACACAGTGTTGTATGGTGCGTGAATGCGATGCCATTTTAGTATTTTAGGCCTGATATTACAGGGATAGTTTACTCAAAAATTGAGCTGTCATTTAGACAAACTAAAGTTGCACCAAACCTGTACGAGTTTCTTTCTTCTGTTGAGCACAAAAGAAGATCTAAAGAACATTGGTAGGTCAATAGCTATCAGCGTCGTGAAAATAAATCAAGAAGAAGGGAACAACTTGAAAAATGGTGACAAAACGTTCATTTTTCATTCAATCACACGTGGTCAGTCGGGATATTAACAAGCATCTCAGATCTGCCTCCTGTGACCACTTGTGATGGGATATCATTAAGATTTTAATGTACTTAATGTGTGCTGTGGCGGTAACAAACCTCAATACTTCAAGTAAAGTCTGCTGACTTACTTGTGTTTAGGATCTGTTCACAGTGGTTAAACTCTTGGCATTTGTTTATCTTAGACATCTTGCTTCTGCTTGGAAATGTGTCAGTTTATGAACACAGAATCTGTTGCAAACAGGCTTTTACTTTGATTTAACCCAAGACTCGTTTCTGTGTTATTCAGGGAATAAAGTCAGAGCATTAGGGCATTAAGAAGTACAGTCACGGTTACTGTGGTTAGTGGAAATACTGGACATTTCAAGGAATTTCAAGAAAATTGTAAATATGTGTTATTATTATAATTATTATTATTTTTCTAAGCAAAATGCAATTATGCAATGCTTTAGTGTTTTTTTTTTAAGAATGGAAAAAATCTTATGCTTTAATCACAACTCATAAAATATTTTTTTCTAGCTGTAAACCACTTTTAATTATTTTGGCAGCTTTTATGAATGGTGTCTTTAAAGTCGGGGTATTCTTTCTTTATATGGTGTGGGAACCTAATGGTGAATATACTATACTATGGTTAATATATAATAAAAATATTAAAGACACATTTTTAAAACTTTTGTTTGATCATATGATTTTATATGTTATTGCTGTGCAGTGATGTAGCAGGAGACTGGAGAAACCGCATGCATTTTATATTTTGAAGATCTAGAGCAGCCCTGACTGAGAGGTGCATGATGGGTAAACTTCACAGGGACCACTTACCGCGCTAAAGAAGTTGAACAGTGAGAGTAAACTGCAGCGTTATGTAGGTGGAGTGTGTGTTTGTGTGTTCTGGGTCCCTCTGAAGCGTGTGTGTTTTAGGTCTCTTCGGCCCTCGTTCTCCTCCCTTCTTCAGCATTGCGCTTTCTCGAGGTCCCCGGTGGTTGTTGGACCCTTATCGTGCCACTTTTAAAAGAGAAGTCGTCGGCTTTGAAGTGTTTGCGACATGACAGGTTTCTCTTTTCTTTCTCTGTTTCATTTCTGCGCGTCCCTCCCTCTCCTCCCCTCCTGCCTCGCCTGCTAATTATCATTAACCAGGCGGCTGATTAGAAACACGCGTCGACCTAGATTCCCGAAGCGTTCGGTCGCGTGAAAGGGTTAATCCCCGAGCTGGTGGCTGTCATTGGTCGTCTCCCTCCTCCTCCTCCTTCTTCATCGTAGTCGTCTTCTCTTCTTCTTTCCTGTTCTTTTCTCTTTCGGAGTGGAAGAGAGCTAATGAGGTCCCGTCAGAGCCGGGGAGAGGTGTTAATTTGGCCTGTGAAGTGGAAAGGAGATTAAGGACAGTAAGAAGTCGAGTTTACGGCTTAAAATACATCGCTGTCCTTATTAATCCAAAGGCCCTGGGAGACCAGCAGCACTTTTTGGTTTTATAATGAAGAGTGCCTTATAATGAAGGTAATTTTAATAAAATTTACTGCGAGGAGGCTTGCGTCCGACGGCGTGTGTGTCGGCCGCACCGCTGAGTCTGATATCGGAGATGTGTTGACGATCCCTCTGAGAAGTGTTACGCCACACAGCCCTCACCTTTAGATGGGAACGTGCTTGCAAACTTTTGCCAAGGAGGCTCTAGTCTGACTGAAAATGCACCTTTAGGTTATAGACATAACAGGCAAATAATAACGAAAATTTACTTTTTATTGAACCTTTAAACAAAGTGAAGTTTGCAAGTTTGGGTGTCATATTTGAGCTTATCATATGAGCTTTTATGGTATGATATAATGAGAATATTGTATGCAGAAGCTCAAACTGTGCAAAAATATGAAGCTCGGTGCAGATGCTGATGATCAAAAACATACAATTCTCATAGCTTGTAATGTACATCAATGATATCTTTATCAGAATGCTTACATAATGCATAAGATATCAGTCGTCACACTAAATCTAATAATGTTACGACAAGATGGTATTTAATTCTTGGTTTCGTGATCAAGGCTCTGTAGTTTTGGAACATATAATGCAATGCAATACAATGATGATTAAACATAAATCTCCCTCAAAAATCTGATGCATTACATTTTTTTTTCAAAAAGCCATCTATAGGTAATCAAGTAAACCTGCTTCAGTCCAGTAAGTGTTCATCTTGAAATATTACTAACAATATAAGTTATTCATACATGATTTAATTTATAAAAATCAATTAAGATTTCTCAGCAAAAAAAAACACATGTAGGTGAAGCTTTTATAATTACACTAAAAGGCTTTTACTTGCTAAAAAACTATCAATCAGAGACAGAAAACGCAGCAAAGTTTGGATCTTTTTGTCTTAGTAGGCTTTAGGTTTAAACATTTCTTAAGATTTAATAACTCCTTTCATTTGAAGAGATATCAGGTTATGGATCACTTATGGAATACTTTTATGCTAGTCTTTTTTTTTTTTGGACAATAATTAAAATCTATAATATCGCATTTGATCTTTGAGTTTTTTATAGGGATCTGTTTGGAAAATTCGACAGGAACTTTCTTTTAGGACGATTTGACTAGGAGCAGATGCTTTTGTGTCGCTGGTTTAAGATGTCAAGCCCGAATTAACCAGTCAGCTAATTTTCTCTCCATCTCAGTGTCTGTTGGTGCTCGCAGAGAGGAAACATCCACGCAGGGCCCTAATTATGAAAACTTGCTTTACAAAGATAATCCGAGGAGTAATTTAGCGTACACAATGAGAGTCGGGGCGCTGTGCAGATGGAGAATCTGATAAATAGTTCGGAACATGTAATTAGCAACTCGGTTCTGTTTCGTGCCATTAACCCCTGCGGCCCAGAAATCTTCACCCGCCATTATCAGACGAAGAGGTAAGACGCAATCCAGCTGACTACACAACCCAAACCAGACCCGCTATTCATCTCGCTCAGCTAGTGGGGATTCGCAGTCAGACACCTGTTTTCTGGGGCAGGAGGGTCTCGGGTGCTTCAGAAGAACATTTAAGACACTCAGCACTAAATTATTAATCTGTGGAGTGGATGGCTTTTCTGCACACGTGCACACATTAGTTCCGTCGAGCCGTTTACTTCTGGATGCATTTGTTTCTGGGATCTGCAGAACAGCAAAAGGACACCATCGGACATGTTTTATAGCGCTGTTTATTTGACACACAGCACACAGAGTGAAAGGAAGGTACTGGGAGGAGGAAACAGGAATGGGATTCAGACTCGAACAGGACCATTTCAGAAATAGAAATGAATAGAGTTTATTTTATTTTTATTTTTTGAACGAAATTGGTCATTTTGTTTAGCAAGGATGCATCCAAAGTGACATTTATAATGTTGCATATAATTTCAAGACTTTCTGTTCATCGGAGAATCCTGAAAAGTGTAATTTCATTCAAATGTGAAGCATATTCAAATGATTTCTGATGGATCATGTGACACTGAAGACTGGAGTCATGATGCTGAAAATTCAGCTGCGCATCACAGGAAGTAGAAAACACTTACTTTGAATAGTAAAAATATTGCACAATTTTACTGCAGGCAAATAAATGCAGTCTTAGTGAGCAGAAGAGACAGCACTGTAAATGTTCCCGCCTGTGAGCCATTGATCAGTGCACAATATTTCAAAAAGAAAAGTTTTTATAGTAAAACTAAAATACCGTAGTATCCTGCTCCGCCCTTATCCTAGGAAAATATTTTGTGCACAAACGCTCTGCTTTCCTCTTTTCTCATTTGACTGCCTCAGAATGTCATGTAACAGGTTGTTAATGTGATTTCATGTTGACTTTTATATGCAAGCATCTTAGTTTCCACTGTAAGTAAATACTAGGTGCTTGTTTTCTCACTAACTATAATTTATACAGCCTCATAAATCACGATACCCAGTCCGTTGTTTGTTTCGGGCCGTAAGCTTGGCTGACCTTGCGGTGTGGCCTGAATATCCGCCGCAAGGTAAGTCACTCGTTCTTTGATCCAGCGACAACACGTAGGGCCGGTCCTTCCTCTGATTAATTCCTGAAGGAAATGATAATTCATCTTGAATGTATAAATATGTTATGAATCGTGGAATAAATCAAAGAGTAAAGGCACGATAATTAATTATAGCAGTATGTAAGAGAAGAGCGCGGGGGGAAGAGTGCGTTATGTCGCTTGCTTCCTCTCAGCGTTATGATGAGAAGAGCTGTAATTACCTTCCTGTTCTAGAGGCTGCCTCCGGCTGTGCCGATTTGTACGCTCCTGTGTGCCTGGCGGTCGTAAACCTTTTCCCAGGCTAATTGTCATGAGGGCCTAATGCACTGCCATAGCCAAAGTGAGCGTGCGGATGGGGCTCGTCTCACACACGCTGTCAGGAACTACAGGTTCTGTTCCCAAACGCTCCTTAAGACGCTGTCTAGGTAGGCAGCTCGCTGGATTTTGGAACGGCTGCTGTGTGTGTGTGTCTGTGAGGTGAATGAGTGCGTCTGGATCATTTTCGGGTGTGTGTGTGTTTCTTCAGGCATTGTCTTAATTTTATTGAGCTGCTAAGTGAACTCACGCACACGCACGCGTCCTGGCGAAACATTAGCGTTTCAAGGTTTAATTGCAAATCAGTTTAAAAACGGTTACCGCTGAGCTATTCGATGGACTCGCTAATATGAATATGCCAAATATTAACAAGGGAAAGCTCTCTATGTTGGATTTTAATTCAGATCCCAAACCTATTCAGGAGGCCATAAAAAGCATTTCAAATGATGCATGCTAACATTTAGAAAGTCTTTTGTTTAAAGTTAGCATGCTGATGTTAAAGAGGATGTTTCACTGGTGCGACCTGTCTTTTTTAGCGCTGTTTTCTAAAGCAAGAAATACAGTTTTTGCTTACATTTGTAATTAAATAAAAAAAAAAAATAAAAAAAACTTATGCACTGTTATTTTAGTACCATTTATATTTTCATAGTTTGTGTAATATATATTTTGTACTATATGCATTCATTGTATTTTACTATGTATTTACTCTTTAATTTAGAATTTATTTTAATGTTTTAATGTTCTTTATTTTGAGTTTTTAGTCATTTCGTAGTTTAAATTTTTTTTTAAAAAAGCTTTTTCATTTAATTTCAGGTTTCTTGTACTTTGCTTGTTTTTATTTTTTATTTTTAAAGTTTAATTTTCATTCATTTGTCATTAGATTTTTTTTATTTTATTTAACAATAATAATAATATAGTAAATATAGTATGTGTATTTATACTTTTGTATTGTATATTTTTGTTCATTTGAATGTTTTTTTTTCTTACTTTTTTCATTTATCTTTATTTTTTAATTTTTAGCTTGTCATTTTATAATATTTATATTTTATGTAATGCATTTTAATAACAAAACCAGTTTTTAATACTTTAGGTTACAATAACAAGAACGCCCATAAGCCCAAGTATTAAGTCCATAACTCATTTGTGCTGCATATATAAATGTTACCTCCACTCATATGGCCTGTTGTAATTACGCTGAGGCCTCAAACCCTGTCTAGAGACTGAAATATCATAGAAACTTTAGAATGGGCTCTTTTGATTTGGGTCAACACCCAAAACACCTTAGCAATGCAATTAAAAGCTCCCAGAACACCCTAGCGTGGTAGCGCCGAGTTTTGCACGGGCAAACAGCACTCACGCCTTCTTCAGAAAATGTGAAAATGAGTTCTGTATTCTACAACTTGCATCCTACCTCAGTGTCCCTATTTAGTCCTAGAACACATTCTAATGTGCTAATGACTACGGCTGTCACAGGCTGAACCACACTAGCAGGTTCACGAGCTGCAGGTCCATTAGGTATTCCTGTCACGCCGGTGGCCACAGCCCACAGAGCTGATATAAATAGGTTGCAGCAGGCCTGAAACCGGGACTCTCCTCTCCTCTCCTCCCTGACTTTATCACCCGTGTCCGGCACGCGTTAGCGGGGTGTGATCTCTGCTGCTTTCTCTTTGTCTCTCTCTCCGTTCTCACTCTCTCTTGTGCCCGTGTGGGAGAGAGTTCACAAGTGCGATTCACAGAAGTGTGAGCTTTAGCCCTGCATAATCTACTACATTTATTGCATTACTACACTTTGAAGGCATGGTGCAGTCAAACATGAAAATTCATGTTTTTTTCACACCAGGTCTCAGGTAAATCACAGCTTTTGGCATGATCTGTTTACAAAGTGCTGATACAGTGTACGGAAAGTATAACTTTTGCTCACCCTCAGGCCATTAAATATGCAGACGAGTTTGTTTCTTCATCAGATTTGGAGAAATGTTGCATCGCATCACTTGCTTGCCAATGGATGCTCTGTAGTGAATGGGTGCCGTCAGAATGAGAGCTGATAAAAACACTCTGTTTTAACTTCAAACCATTGCTTTTAACTAAATATGTCTTCTATCTGTAATATAGCTTCCTGTGTCTGAATCAGGAGAGAAATATGCATACTGTAGATACAAGCCGAAACTGCTATAAACAGATTTGTGGGTGGATTTTGATGTCTGTGGACAGCTGGAGAAAGCATTATTATGGATAGAGGACTCATATTTTAGCCAGAATCAACTAAACTAATTTGCTTCTTAAACACACACCTTTTCTCTACTCAAGAGGTCAGCTATAGGACTGAAGTGGTGTGGATTATTGTGCTGTTTAGACTCTCATTCTCACGGCACCCATTCACTGCAGAACACCGTATCTGAGCCAGCAATGTAAAGCTGCATTTTTTTTAATCTGATAAAGAAACAAACTCATTTACATCTTGAGAGGTGAGTAAATGTCATTTGTCTGTGAACTATTGCTTTAATTTACTTTGGTGCTTCACAGAAAACTGTGATTTATCATCTTTAACTTAGTCACGAATGCTACCACCTGCAAAAAAAAGATGGTAGTTTTTTTCGTGAATGCAAACAGCTGCATATTGAGTCTGCGTGCATTAGAAACTCATTTATTCTTTGCATATGCAGCTTACAGAAAGCATAACTGTATGCGTAAGCTAATTTGTTCCTGGTTTTACAAGCTGCCTAAGTTGTCCAAAAGCATGTCAAACCAATTCTACACGGAGACTTCAGCCCCAATAAAACACAGTAAACATGCATCGAACTGCTTGCTGTTTTGCATTAGTGACAAAATGTCCACGCAGCGAGTTGAATGTAGGACATCAGATGAACAACAGCGGCGGCTGCTGAGCGAGGAACACACATGCCGTTTATCAGAGACAGAAACGGCTCATTTATTTTACTTTATATTTCACTTTTGTTTATTTGTTTGCTTCTAAATAGTTAAATGATTGAATCAAGATCAAAACAGAAATGTGACAATAATTACAAGTGACGATATGCTAGATTCCAGAAACTAATGGTATTTAATCAATGTAATACATTATCAGTATAAAGGTATATAATGAGGAATATAATTAATATGATGTAGTACTGTAGTTATTGCAATATGTGTACAATATACATATTGCAATAATAACTATATTATATTGATTATACACAGTATATATGTAGAAAGACAGGAAAAGGCGAAATACAGGACAATAATGAACTATATTTATAATAATTAACTTATTGTATATATAACATTTCCTTATTGATAGATAGAAAGGCAGATAGATAGTCAAATGCTATACTTTTTAATATAATTAATATAATACTGTAAATATTACAAAATATTACAAAAATAAATAGCAGTTAGCAGTTTATAACGATTCGTTTTATTTGTATTATTTATTTATTTATTATTATTATTAATCAGCTAGTTACCAAGGCAATATTTATTAAATTTAACCTGATAAACTAAAATAACTAAAACTTGAAATTAAAATGAATAAATTTTTTTTTTTTACAAAAATGCAAAACAAAATGACTAAATATGTAACCAAATTCAAAATAAAAAACAAAAATATATTAAAATAAAAACAGTTACAAAATATTTTAACAACTATTATAATATTACCATTTAATTTTAATATTTAGCACTATTTTTTTTTTTAAGTAAATACGGAGAAATTAAAGATATATCGTTTTTTCCTTCTCTTTTTTTTGCACAGTGACAGAAGTATTGTTTATAGAGTAGAAATAAAATTGGGCCATATTGCAGGCTGGCCTTAGCCTCCATCACCCACACAGACATGGCTCGGTGCGTCTGCAGCCAATGCATGAGTGGCTGTGCTCAGACTGCTGTGTGTGTGTGTGTGTGAGAGAGAGATTGGAGATCTCCTCCTGTGAGATCCTGTAGCAGTACAGCTGTTTAGCAAGCGTCGGCCTCGCTGCTGAGAGCTGGTTTGTTATGCTGCTAAAACTAATGCCTTGTCTGCATGTGTACGGACAAGACATTTGTCATTTAGAGTGGCGTTTGTACAGACAGTGTGCTAATGTTCGTGTGTGTGTGTGTGTGTGTGTTTTCTAAATAGGTCTCTCTCACTGTAGCCAGGTGGAATTGATGCGCTTCAGCACATTTTGCAGGATGTCGTCAGCGGAGGCTTTCATTTTTACAGTCCTGGCAGTGCGAGGTCTCGAGCTCAAGAGATGCTACGCCACCGCTGTGCAAATGTTAGACGTGTTTGCGGACGCAGCATCGATGTGCCACACACACACACACTCGCAGACATAACAGCCATCGCTCTGGTGTCACAGAAATAGGGTCAGATGTACGGCGCACCTTTAAAGAGCATCTGCAGCATCTCTTTGTCTTGAGACTTCACACACCTGGAGGAAATACCCATGCTATTTTGGTTCATCACCGCTTGCCAAAATGTGCAGTATTCAGCTGTATCCCACAATGCAATGCAATACGCGTGACCTTCTGCTTCCAGCATGATGAAAGAAACAGAAGTGATATCATGTTATTTTTAACATCTTTTTTGATCAAGCTAGCAAAATACATTTAACACAAAACTGCTCTTCTATCATTCTATCCTTCTGTCCTTCCATTCATCATTCTGTTTAACAACATCTGTATCACTCTGTTATCTGTCTGATATTCTTTCAGTTGCTCTATCCATCCATTATCATTTATTCTATTATTTAATTTCAATTCAGTTCAGTCCATCATGCATCTGTCCATCCATCCATCCCACAATCCATTGTTCTTTTCATCATTTTGTCTATCATCCATCCATTGTTCTGTCATTTTTTCCATCATTCTATTCTTTTATTCATTATCCATCCATTTATCTGTTATTCTGCATTTTTACAAAATAGTTAATTTTTTTCATAATTATTTTTCATAACTGGAATGTAAAAGTTAGTAGTTAAATGTACAGAGTTTATTTATTTATTGCAAAAAATATTTAGTTTATGTATGTATTAATTCATTCATTACAGTAACAGAAATTTTGTGGTATTGTAGAATGTATTTATTGCAAAAATGTATTAATTGATTTATTCATTACAGTAATATAAATTTAGTTGTTAAATATGCTAAATGTTATTAATTTGTTCATTTATTTATTGTGTAACATAAAGAAACGTTTTGTTAAATATTCAAACTATTATTACAAACAAAAATTACTAGTAAAATGTTCAAAATTGTATTTTTATACATTCATTAATGACAGTAAAATAGACATTTGGTTGTTAAATGTGCTAAATTTTATTTATTCATTTATTTATTGCATTACAGAAAATTTAGTAGTTAAATATGTATAATTTTTTCATTGCAAAACACATTTTTATTAATTAATTAATTGCAGTAATCATTTCAAATTTGGTTGTTAAATGTGCTGTTTTATTTTAATTATTTATTTATTTATTACCGAAATTAAAAATGTTGTAGTTAAATATGTAGAATTATTTTTCTTTAGAAAAAAATGTTAAATAAAATATTCCTTAATTCCAGTAATGAGAATAGTGAACATATTCGTGGTATCCAAGCTGATGTTCTGTGTATGGAGAGCGTATGTAAGAGGTCAAAGCTTACAGAGTAGACGAGGGTCCACACATGACGTGTAGAAGCGAGGCCAGATTCTCTCGATGCACGCTCGTGGATGTCGAGGAGTGAACCGTGGCTCGCTGGCACGAACGCACTCAAATTAGCCAATAAAAACGTGTGAAATGGGTGGCGGAGCGCCGGCCGAGGACATGCCAAAAGAAATAAACATCAGCTCTCTTTCACACAAACTGAGACGTGAGGCGGGGGGAGGACGGGAACACGCTATCTGCTCCGACAGAACGCAGGAGCTGAGTCAGATAGCGGCATTAGTGTTTGTAATCAAAGCAGTGACATGTGTTTGCAGAGCGCCATCAGCCCAGTCAAGCCAAATGTGCCGCTTAAAGCTGAGCATCTCCAAACGCACAAAAAAACAGCGACAGCTGACTGTGACGTGGACCGTTCAGAAGTGTGAAGTGAACGTGTGAGCGGAGGATTCGTGTGCAGTTCTGACCGTTTGCTGGTATGTGGCTGGTGGAGATAAATGGCGTCTTCGATCAGCCTCCAAACCGAGAGCACAGCTTATTCATGTGTGGAAATGTGCAGCGGCGCGTGTGTGAAGCGATGTATGGCTGTCGTACTTTTACAGGCCGTCTGCATATGCTGCGTTTACGTCTTCAAGGGGAAAATATGGAAATTGCCATTTCAAAGCGACTGCGGTTTGAGTGATATTGTAGGAATGAAAAATGTCCTTATAGTGTTTGCGTGTAAAGTTTCTGGACTGAGCCAGACACAAACATAAACATAAGCTATGGTTAATTAACCCTAAAGTTAAAATGTTGTCACTTTCTCTGCCTCGAGTTGTTTCTTTTGTCTGTTAAGCACAGTTGACAGTAGCCATTCACTTCCACAGTATAGGAAAAATGTTTGGCTACTCACATTCTTCAAAATATCTTTCATTTTAGGAGCTCTTAACTACTTGCTTATTATCATGCCTATTGGAGTATTAGATATTTATTAGCAGTAATTAAGCACATATTAATGCCTGGTTCTACATCCCTAATCCTACGGAATTTCTCAACTTAATAACTACCTTACTAACCATTAATGAGCAGAAAATTAGGTATTTATTGAAGGAAAAGTCATAGTTAATGAATAAGTGTTCCCAAATTGCAACCAGATTTTAAGACATACATGATATAACATGAAAACATGACAAAAAGGGCTTAAAAACAAGACTATGACAAAAACCACCAAACAAGTTGATAAAACAATGACTGAATCAATGAGAAGACTTAATGAGACGATGAACCAATAAGACATGATCCCAGGATCACTTGACATAAAACCATGAACCAGATTATGATGAAAATCAAAATAATAGACATGAACAAAACTGTGATGTAGAATTATAGTTCTTGTTTTCAGCATTTTAATAAATTTGTAAATAAATAAATTTATATATATATATATTAGCTTATTTTTATGATTTATTCTTTCATATTTGTATTAAATTATTTGCTATAACTTTTTCTATTTAGATCAGAAAACGTTAAAGGAAGTACAACACACACTTTCATAGTGCATTAAAATGTATTAATGTATTTAAATGTATAATGTATTATGATATATAAAATAGTTGCATTACAGCAATGAAAATGAAATAATTAAATACTAATAATACTAAAAATAATAGGAATTATTTTTATTTCAAATGTGGGTTAGATGTGTTTAATTCTCAGAAATAGTGATAATAAAAATAGGCTTCATGAAAAATATAGCTTATTTTGATTTGGGGGTGATATGGGACCCAAATATGTTCTTTGACAGGTTTATAAATCGTTACAATATATACAATATTAGAAAGATCAGCTTCCTTCTTGGAAGCTTTCTCAGGACTCTGCACATGCATATCCCTTTTCATCAGGCAGGTCACAAAATGCATAATGATGATTCTTCAGCTGACACACTTTAAGAATGCAGCACGGGTTCATGTGCTCTTCAAATCTGGAAGGCAGCAGCAGATATTGTGAGTCTGATTGAACAATAGTCTGTGCATCACAGAGAATTTCATCTGGCTAAAGGATCCATTATTTTCTTCTGCGTCGGTTTGAACTCCCACTGTCTGTTCAGGGCAACAGAAGTCTGGAATCTCCAGAGTTTTCATTGAACATGGTGTCGAGCTGTGAAGTGTAATTTCAGTGGAATCTAAACACACTAATTGAATATCATAACTTTGTGAAGCTGCCTCTCCTAAAGGTACCTGAAATTTTAATTTAGACTTCAAAAGAGCTCCAACTTTAAAGTAAATCTATTGTTTTTCATTTAGACTCGCAATTTTCTCCTCTCTCTCTCTCTCTCGCAAGCGGCGCGCAGTACGTAGTTATGATTGATCTGGTAATTAAAATATGCAGAGAAGGAAAAAATATTAACCGCTTCTTTTTGTTTTAGAAAACAGCCAACCGTTTTTTTTTTTGTGTGTTTTTTTTTTCACCGCAGCAGATAATTAAATTTTGCACATTGATGTTCTTTACGCGGCATTCATCTCCCTCATTATTTTTCCATTTTCATCTTTCTGCCGAGAGATCGATAGATTGATAAGATGATGTTGCTAATCTTAAATAATTTAAGAGGAGAAAAGTTACACTTACTTTGCTGCTGGCAAAGTGTTTGAACTTTCATTCTCCTCTGGAGTTTCACGCAATCCTTCATTCGCTCGCAAACAAAAGCCACTCGCCTACAGAGTTACAGTCACTACGTCAGAGCGGGAGGCATTAATTCATTCATTGCCTTCGCCGTCCTCCGTTTATTTTTCTTGGAAAACATATACAGTAGAATGCTGCACATTACAGATCGATGGTTGTCAAGACTAATACCCCAAACCAAGAGAGAAATGGCAATTCAAAGAGAGAGCATAAAGTAGGCCAATTAGTACCTTGGGAGCGTTTTGCGGGGAGAGATAGCGCCGCGACGTGTCATTTGCGCTAACGCTGAGGCCGATTGTTTATAATATGACCTGACAGTTTGGGGCTCTCCAGTATCGGATTAAGCACAATACTAATTAACATTTGGCTGTGCAAGGAGCTGGTGTGGCGCTCAACAGGAGAGAGTTCAGAAAAACTGAGCTGAAGAAACACCACAAAAGGCATTGTGTCTTATTTTCTACTGCAGGAAGTCTTAATCATCTAGCTATCTTGGATTCATTTTATGATTGATTAATAATAATTACACTTTATAATTTTAATAATAGTACATTGAATTAAATAAACAAAATACTTATGATATTGGCTTAAAATTGAAAAATATTCATATTACAATAATGACAATGAGGTTATTTATTACTGTGTACTGTGTATTTATTATTTAATTTAATTAAAACATTTATATATTAAATATATTTATACACGTATGTAAACACAAACCTCTATTTTGAATGCAATAAATCACGATTAATTGCTAGACAGCACTAATATATATATACCGTATACTGTATATATTATCCATATACTGTAACTTAATGTGGATTAATCACAATGAATTGAATATTTCTTTATTTGTTGCTTTATTAAATGAGTTTAACTATTGTAATGTCACGTTGAAAAAAATAAATCTGTCTTTCCTTGGGTTTTGGGCTGAGATATGACACTCCTATGTTCTTGACAGCAACTTCCTTCGGTGTGTATCTTTGTGCGGCGTGACTGACTTTAACTCTTAGCATATCTCCAAGATTAACTTCATATCAGGTTGGAAGAGAAACCGAGCACTCGTTTCCTGATCGCACTTGCTCTCAAATATTTGTGTGGCTGTTAATAATCTCACTCAGGTTTCTTCAGAAGCAAGCGTTTAGTTCAATTAAAGAGGTATCTATTCATCCTCTGGGTTCCTGTGGTGATGGTGATTGTCACCCTTTTAATTGGGTCTCGAGGGATTAGTGTCAAGGCCTCTCTTTTTCATTTTTCCTCTTCTCCAGAGTAGCTATTGACCGCTGACAGGTGTGAAAGGACCAGCCGGAGAACAGGTTTACATTTCTTTTGAGTGCAGAGCATCACCTTTAGTCCTGCGCTGAGCTCACAGCTCCGATCAGATTTATTTTCAAGCGAACTGAGAGCTGAGATCAGTAGAGAGAAGCTAGCTAATAGTAGTGCTGCTAACTTAACCTCGTTTCTCTGCGGGGTGGAGTAGTTCAGCTGTTTTCAGAGTTTTACTGGAAAAGTATGACAGATTGTTGCATCCCTGGATTTGTGTCAGACTCGTGAGTTGAGGTGATAATCAAACACTCTTGATGACTTCTCTCTCGTTCTGTCTTCCAGGTAACACCAGGAAAGCCAGTCTGATTCGTTTCAGCAGTTCTGATGGGTTTAACTGATCGTTAATCACATCGATTGTTTTCAAATGTTTATTGGTTAATCTGTTTATTTGATAATTGTCCCACTTTGTATTAAGTGGTCTTAACATTTAAATGAATAACCTGGTATTATGCACTTATTGTGTACATGTCTTTACATTTTAGCACTTTATTTTACAGCCCTGTTCCTCGTAGTATGTACTTATTGCAATAACCAGGTAATAACTAGGTACTGCTGACCCTGAACCTTCCCCTAAACCTTACCATATCCCTTGTAGTTATCTTATATTACCAGTACTTGCTTGGGTAAGTACACAGTAAATACATTGTAAGTATGTACAGGTACTGTAAAATAAAGTGCAAGCAAAATACATCTGTAATTACATTTATAATTACACTGTTGACCTAATACTTACACTTTAATCCATCCTTAAATCTATTCACACCACCAAACCTGTCCCTAACCGTACTCATATCCCATACTGTATAGTGTTTTGCACTCCAATAGGAACACAATAAGTACAATGTACTTATTTTTGATGTAAAAACATAAGGCCACCTAATATAAAGTGACCAATAATTGAAAAAAAAAAAATTGACGCAAAAAATAATGAAAAAGCATTGAACTAAGATTATCATTTAATGATTGTTTCAGAATAAAAATACTGTTATTTGTATTAAACCATACTACGGTCGAGTAGGTTTGGGAGACGTTGAAGTAGATCAGACATGTTTTTTTGCAGATGTGCCTCTTATTTTAACCCTCTCCCTTATACACGGATGCTTCTTACCATCCTATCAATTCCTGATGGATAAAATCAAGTCCCATCCTCCATGTTTCACGTTGAATATCCTATTTCTCTCAGAAATGCATCACATAATGATGCATTTAGATGGGTTGCAAATGCTGTTGCTTATTGATTTTATCTGCGTGAAATTGAGTGTTTCTAGCTAGAGTTTCAGAGTAGCTTCCCCAACACGACTTCACTGCTGTAATTGTGAGCCATCGCATGTGTGTTTGTATATAGCAGAGATGTGAAGAATGACTGGAGGTGCACAGAGATCTGGCGATAGTGCCGTTTTATTACATTTCATATTGAGACCAATTTTATCCAGTGGTCTGAAGGACAGACATCTATTCCCTGACTAAATCAAGTCAGAGTCTCCAGCCCCGCAGTTCAAACATGCACACGCAGTCACGCGCGCTTCACACGCACCGCTGCCTCGGCTTTCTTTACTGGCCACTTTCATTTTACCAATCAAATATGCCTTTTAAGATTTAGCAGATGATTCACAGGGTTTAATGTACATTTAATTGCATCTTTTTTCAAGTCATGCAGATTCTTATCCATACTGTCAAAGACCCGTCACTCGTTAGGGTTTATCTAACGGACATAGGACGATGTTTACCATAGTTAATCCAGTTTATCTGAACACCATCCGTGACCCAGAAGACTCTGTTTATATTGTTTCTAAGGCTTGTTTCATCAGGGATGAGGAGTGTGTAATGCGAAGTGTCATTTAAATGCTAACTGCATCTATTTGACATATAAATAGCAGCACGGCTTCTTTGTGACTCTCACTGTCACGTTCCAGTGTTTGCTTCCTTTTAACTGCAGAGAGATTTGGAAATAACAATCGGTAATTGAGACGACTAGCAAGCAATACAGGTACTACAATAACAGATGCCAGCAAACAATAACAGGGTGTTTCTTCAACTTCAGGCGCGTTTATGGCCCGGGGCGGATTTGGGTTTAAATGAACAGTTTTCAACTTATTTTTGCTACTTTTCAAATGCTTTATGTATCAATTTTATTGTTCTACTCTTGGCCCAGATCTGGATTTTCAGTCTTGAAATATGAAAATCCATAAACAAAAAATTAATTGCATGCACTGCAACAAGAACACCTTTAAATAAAGTGGAACTAACAACAAGTGGAATAGGGGTAAGCCTTTTATTTTTATTTATTTCCAGTCTAGTTGTCAAATCATGACAGATCAGTTTGATGCATTATGGGAGAGGTTTGTTGATATCCCATGATTCCCACTTACACACTTTACCAGAACTCTTTAGGTACTGGGTCAGTGTCTGGCTTTACTGTATTAAACATAATGGCTTGTTTTATACTAAATATTTTATTCTTTTAATCATTTTCAGTAATATAATGTGTATATAACTACAGTATGTGCAGTGATTGACTAGTTACTGTAGTAAGCAGCTGTTTAGGAAATGTACGGAAGCCCATTTCCATCACATAACAAACAAAAAAAAATTTGGTAAATCATAATTGAGCTAAAATGTTGAAATTATGAGATATGTCATAATTATGAGATAAAAAGTAAAAATTGACATACCAAGTCATTAAGTTTAAATTATGACACAAGTCATAATTGGGATAATGGGAGTCGAAATGATGACAAAACATAAGATAAAAATTCAGAATTTCGTAATAATGAGATGAAGATTAAATGAAATAAAAAAAAAAAAAAGATAAGTCTAAATGGAGGTTTTGGACAGTCATGAAAATTACATACATATTATGTGGTGGATAGCTATAGATAAATGTAGATGCAAAGTATAAAAAAGCAGAAATTGAAGAGAAATTGAAGTTATGATCTCAAATATGACATAAATTGACAATTTCATAAAAAAAGTCAAATCTATCACAAACATAAAGCTGATAATGAGGACTTATGTCATTGTATCGTCATTTTAATTTTTGGGTATAATTTAGGTTTTACATAATTATTATTATTTTTATTTAAAGGTGTACATGAAACATAAGCTATTTTGCTTTTGTAAAATGTACTTTATTGATAGATAAGTAGATGATTGTATCCTGAAACGTGAGTGCCGGAGAGAAAGAGTTGAAGTATAGGAGGGCTTAGTGATGTAGGACACACAGGAAAGTCGTTTCAGAGAAACTTTACTCTCTATGCTTTCTATTTCTATTTCAGGAGTGTGTATTATGGAAGTAAATAGGGTTCAAATGGATTCCCGTTGACTTAAAATCCCATTTTTGCATGCATCATCTGGGTCACCAAGAGAAAGCGCTATTACAGCGAACATGTCCAGCCAAGAAGCTGGCATTTAAACAAACAGACTGAATTTACGTTATGGCTCTTAGAGTTTGGCACGGGTCTCGGTGCTCTGCGGAGGTTTGGCCGTTGTCCAGGTGGTCACGGAGGAGGAAGTCCCAGCCTGGAGAATTATGGGACTCATCAGCGTTCACCGTAGCTCCTCTGGGTCTCGTTGTACCCGCTGCTGATTTATACCGCGCGAGGGGAAGGAACGAGGCCTCGCAGGTCATATTCATACATGCCTAAGTGGCTTGAAATTATTAGCTGCTTATCACTAGCCGATCCGTGCCATTTTTCACGTGTCGAGACTTTTAAAATAACCTGCAAACACTCTCAGACGTTAAAACAGACATCATTCACACATGCGGCGTCAGTTGTGTCGTGTCTAATTTCTGATATAATGTTTTCACACAAACTAACAGACACATGCAGACACGCAGGTCTAGGTTAATGCCTCTCTTTGTTCCGAGCGGCTGCTAATTATAGCGGGTGATGACACACCTTCACGCCGCGCCGGTGATCCGTCATTTGACAGCCCGACGTGAGAGCTGTGAAAAAGGAAGGATATCTCTCTGTGAAATATGTATGACATCAAAAAGCCTTAAAGGTTATTACAAATTAATAATGAGAGGATAAAGTTGTAAAAAATAGCTCGGCAGTGGTGGGTGGGGTGTTTTAAATGTTTAATGTCGCATGCGGCGCATGTAGCTGACCACCATACTCCTCTCCTCAGAGCTCTTCGGTGGGCGTATGGTTTAGAGATGGTAGTGAGGTACAGAGACACAACCTCCTCTGAGTGTCCGCGTGTTGTTAGGCGGCTTCAGCTTATTTTAGCATCATCATATTTAAGTTTATATATAAGTTTAGTAATCTTATTGTATTTTCGTAGTTTTTAGTTTTAAGTTGACTTGGCTAAAATAAAATAACTAAACTAAAATATGTTTATATTTTGTTTAAACATGTTTTTTAACATAAGTTTTATTGTTTTATATAAGTGAAGAAAATGTTGATTTTTTTGTAGTTGGGTAGTTGGTAGTTTTTCTATATTTCTCATTTATTTTCATTTTTTTAGCACTAGATGAAAATTTTGATCCATCATTCTATCATTCTATCTGTAGTTCTGCTGTTCCACTGTTCTATCTCTTTTATCTATCTGATCTGTAATTTCTGTCATTTTCTGTCTATTCTGTCACTATCCATCCATCCATCCATCCATCCATCCATCCATCCATCCATCCATCCATCCATCCATCCATCCATCCATCCATC
>JAUCMT010000154.1:2091990-2131435 GCA_032357475.1 Enteromius thamalakanensis | reverse complement strand
GCGGAAGAAATAATCCTACTCACAATAGCGATATAAGTAGAAAAACCGGACGAATCCCTTGAAATATATCATCTGATTGATGTCTTGAGGCGTGGCAACCGTAGTATAAACGGAATAATTGACTCCGGACCGTTGAATTATTAGAAAATTAATGCACACTTGAGGTGTAACTACGCTTCGCGTCGTTTTCTAATAATTCAACGGCCCGTCGTCAATTATTCCTTACATATCATCCGTCCTAAATAGTATTTGAAAACAGAATTAGTGTGTCCCAAATTTGAACAACATTTTCAACTTTTGTAAAGTTTGGCTATTAGCTTTTAAATGCATCATTATGCAAACTCATAAGCCGTTCTCAGCATGAAAGACCCGCGGACAGCAGATCAATGTGCCTATAATAAAAGCATAAAATTAAATTAATTGAAACAAAATGTGGATTATGTCAACTGTGACAAGACAGGGCAGTTTACAGAGAGACAGACTGCATGCAACTAAGCAAGTCATGATCAACCTAAAAAATTAAAGTCCAGAAAAAAAGAAAAGTACAATGTTCAAAACATTGTGGTACTTTTTGACCTTTTTTAATTCATCTCCATCAATACAAAAGCCAGTGCAGTAATAGAAGGCAGAAACAATAACGATTGTGTATCTCATGCGCACTCACACATGGGCCAGCCTGTTTGTCTTGAAGAGAAACAGCTATCACGTTTAGTCCTGCACATGCAAATGAATAGGAGTCTTTTGTAATGAGAGGAGGATTTGTGGTTCCCTGAAGATTTGTGGGTGCCCTCCAACTGTACGTCTGACCCAGTGTGCCACAAATCACTGCAAGAGATGCTGACTGCTAACTGAAAACGCCAAGACGCCCAATTAATTCCAAAGCTCTGTTAGTCACAGACTTGCCCCACATCCACAGGGAACAGCTCTATTAAACATGCAAGGCTGTTAATAGGGACATATACCAAATCAAATTTGTGATCTTAGTGACGAATAGGCTTACTCCATAATATATAGAGAGTGTCAGGTCACTTATTTGGTTTTTAGCTGAGCTGTGGTTTAGTTGCAGTCACATGTAGAATAGCTGAATTAACGAGGAGTAAATCAGGTTGGTTCTTCAAAACGGATTGATTTGGAGATGCAGATTTTTTCTCTATGAAGTACTGAGAAAAATGGGACATTTAGTGGGGCAAGGTATGCCAGAAGGAGCCCACCCCCTCCCAGGATATCCAGTGGTGATCCCCAAAATGGCATTATTGTTCTTTTCCCAGTGAAGACGTTCCTTCAGGACCTAGGCTTTGCTACTCTCAGTTCTTAAATCTTCTGTCAAGGATTTGTTGTGGATTCCCTGCTCGATACTAAGCTTTTTTGATTTGCTGTGTGTCTCTAGTTAACACGTTAAGCTAAGTTTATTTGCCTTACTATGTCAGTGTCCAAGATTGCTGCAGAGAAAGCCAAAGAGTCCTCATCGTGTTCATGTCCAGCAGCATGTGGATTCTTGGTTTTGGGTGTGGATTCACATCTGATGTGTATTGAAATGCATGGGTATGGAAAGTCAACTGTCATGTAATGCCAACCAATTTTGGGTGGCTGCATCTTCCGGAAAACAAAGGAGACAAAAGTATAATAATATCAAAGAACCAAGAGATAAATCTGTCTCTGTGTCACACAGGTCCTGAGCATTTTTTCCTTGACCGCTAAATGTCCACTAGACTAGACTAGCACTCTGATATGGCATTTTATCAGTGCCTAGCCCAGTTTCACAAAGAAAACCTGGTCTTGTTCATGGCCTGTTTCCAACTTAAGGGCATGTTGTACACCCTGCGCTGAATAGCCCTGGAACGCACTAGCATGCCTGCTTTTGGCCTGACAGTAGAAACGAAGCTATGGTGTACTTGCTTGCATTATCTATCATGTCTGGGGGCGTTTACATAAAGACTTTATTTCCTTATATATAAGCCTCTTATAATTTGGACCTAAACTTTTATAATGGCTATTATTGTTCTCTATTGTAAATGTGCTTTTTGGTGCACTATCATTAATCACTACTTTTTTGGCATACACCAGGCCTATCAAGTAATAATACTTTTGGTCGTGGAAAGGTGGATCAGGGTGTTCTATAATGAACGGACTGGAACTGGTGGCTTATATTAGCATAGATGCCATTCATATTAAGATGTAACAAATACATTGGGTTTTATGGGAAGTGTTCCCGGTTCCAGTTAACTTAATAAATGCAGCCTAACAAACCTTTAACAGATATGAATATTAGAAATATATTAGTGTGTTATTTGTAAGCCAGGTTAAACAGATGTGTCTTTAATCTAGATTTAAACCGAGAGAGTGTGTCTGCCACCCAAGCAGTGTTAGATAGAATTTAGGCACCCACACTTAATTTTGATATTCTACGTATTCCAAAATGGCCAGAGTTCTGAGAACTTTGCAGACAGGAAAGATTAGTGAATGGAGGCCTCTAGTCCTGATGGAGGACCAAATGTCAGTGTGTCTGAGACCCAATCTCTCCTCTTCTATCTCCCTTCTCTCACCTGCTAAGTCCTTACCCCCAAGGTGCTAGGATCTTCGTGTTGGGCCTCTCCCTGGCTGTAGGGGTATGTGGCAAGCAGGTTGAGGCCAAGAGCCATGGAAACAGAGGAAGACCAGTGGCATGAGTGATAATGAGCACCACATCAATCTTGAGTGCCATGGAAGAGTAACAAAAGGATGCAACGAGGCATGATAACAGTGGAGGGCAAGAGGCAACCAGGCCTGGGACAACTTATGTTTTATGTGTGTGAGATGGTCGCCACGATTTTGCCAAGTAAGACTTGATGTGGATCAACATTTTTTGTTTATCCTGGATCAACAATACTGTCTACAAATTTAGACTTATCCCAATCAGTGATTCGCGGGTTGACCCGAAATGAGTGGGTGCCCGCGGTCATCTGAAGTCACCCACAGTTACGAATCATCCAAAAAATATTTATAATGATATTCGGGTCACGGTTGGTCGGGTCGTTTGAAATGGTAATAGTAATTTATATAGTACTAGACAAAGTTATCTATGAAATACATAGGCCTACACTTTATTGGTTAAATTATTGGTGCGAAGATGACGCACAAACTTAGTCTGCATGTAGAGATGGAGGAGGCAAGAGAAAAGATAAAGACTGGGGAGTGGAAGCTCCGCGAATACACAAATAGCAAGAGCAAAGTGTGGGAGACATTTGCCGAAATAATGAAAGATGATGACCAAAGTGCTGGCTTTGTCGTGTGTAGGCTACCTTGAATGTTGAGCGTTATTAACTGTTGAATAAATGTTGACGCGGGACAAAATTCCTGATTTCCCAACACACTGAACTGAGCAATGCTATTGTATCATTTTTTCATTGTATCATTTTTTTAAATACATCAAGCCTTTATTACATATTACATTTATTAATGCTATATCAACATTCAGAAAACGAACAGTTTGCGCTCCTAAGGGCTTGCGGGTCAGGTACAATATTTTCTCTTTTTTTTTTTTTTTGCAGTCTGAGTTGCCGGCGGGTTAGTTGACAACGTTGGTCGGGTTGGGGTTGTTTACACATTGACCCACGCATCACTGATACCTAACCAGTAGCTATATGCTGTTATTTTTCAGCAGGCAATCTTGGCTGTTTGCTACTATAAGAAGTACTGATTACAATGTGATTACATCTTCTTTAATGAATCACCCTTCATTCAATTGTAATTGTTCATGATGAATACTCCAAAAAGAAGGCTGTCATGCAAGTCTTCCGAAGCCATATGACAACTTTTTGTAAAGAAAACCAAACATCTGTCAAAAAACTTTTGTGTGTGACACGAACAAGCACCAGAATTGTGATAGTGATATTAAATAACAATCTCTACAGTAAAATCTACAATCCTAGTACAATATTTAATATATCATATAAAATGTGTTTATATCAAGTGAAGAGGTGCGTTCCTGTTCAAATATCAATTAAAAACATGCTGTCTCTCTTTTTTGGAGGCTGAACCTTGATTCAAAGTGCAGAATACCTTAAACAAATGTATGATAGCAGGAGAGCAGCAGGTTTATAAAACACAAACATCATAGAAAATAATTGTGCTTACAGTAACTGTATTTGGTCATTTGAGTAGTTTTTCTCAATGGACCGAACAGACGTTTTTGAGATCTAAAACATAAAAAATTCTTACAAAATTTACATTTGTACGCATATACAGTGGGTACGGAAAGTATTCAAACCAACTTAAATTTTCCACTCTTTGTTATATTGTAGACATTTGCTAAAATCATTTAAGTTAATTTTTTTCCTTATTAATTACACACAGCACTCGATATTGACATAAAAACACAGAATTGTTGACATTTTTGCAGATTTATTTAAAAAGAAAAACTGAGATATCAGTTGTCCATTTCTTCTGATCATCTTTGAGATGGTTCTACACCTTCATTTGAGGTCATGAGGTCAAAGGAACTGTCTGAAGAGCTCAGATACAGAATTGTGGAAAGGCACAGATCTGGCCAAGGTTAAAAAAAAAACATTTCTGCTGCACTTAAGGTTCCTAAGAGTACAGTGGTCTCCATAATCCTTAAATGAAAGATGTTTGGGACGACCAGAATCCTTCCTAGAGCTGGCCGTCCTGCCAAACTGAGCTATCGGGGGAGAAGAGCCTTGGCAAGAGAGGGAAAGAAGAACCCAAAGATTAGAGAAAGTTGTAGAAAGTCAACCATCACTGCAGCCCTCCACCAGTCGGGGGTTTATGGCAGAGTGGCCCAACAGAAGCCTCTCCTCAGTGCAAGACACATGAAAGGTGTGAAAAACTTGTTATATCTTTCCCAAAAAGACTCATGGCTGTATTAGATCAAAAGTGTGCTTCTAATAAATACTGAGCAAAGGGTCTGAATACTTATGACCATGTAAAATTTCATTTTTTTTTTTTTTTAATTAATCTGTCAAAGTCAACAATTCTGTGTTTTTCTGTCAGTATTGGGGTGCTGTGTTCATTAATGAGGAAAAAAAGTTGCTGTAAGAAGGTTCTGTATAGTAGATGTAGTCCATGTGGCCTGCAACTATGTTTGAAATACTGATGTCCTAATAAGGGATTTGAGATCCAAGGTCTTCGGTTATAATGAGTTTGGGTTTCTGCTTGCTGTTGGAATTGCTTTGTCGTTGGTGAGATGTGAGAGCAAATGTGATGAATTGGAGAGGATCCGTCAGTCTAAAAACAACAAAAAAACATAACATCGTTAAATGGACAGACGTTCTGTTCTGTTCTAAGCATGCTTAAAAGTTATTACCAAAAACCTTACATATACTGTACAATACAGCATGCAGCATGAATTTTAAAAAGAGGGTTTGAAACCTAACATGTGAGGGAATAATGATGGAAGGGAATGAATATCTTGAGATTATTCATGCTTTAAAATCAGTCGTGCTGGTTGTTATTCAACTTCAGTTTCTTCCCTGCATCATTTATGCATTCGTGGCTGCTCAAAAGATTCATTTCAGAGTCACTATGTTGACAGTCATGTCAGAAAATGATCACATCATATTCTGCATTCAAATATGAAATTGTAAATTGAATTCTTTTGAAAGGTTGAGCTTTATCACAGACTGAGGAGGAAAGAACCTGAAACTAAAATAATAACAGCCAGAGTTATAACCAAGTTTGACGTGCTGTACATAAAATACAGACCCAAAAAGCATTTTGAACACCGATAATTGTACAACCATGAAGTAGGCTTATCACAATTATTAATTTTTTTTTAATGATAATCTTATATTAAACTAACAAGCTACTCTTTGCTTAATAAAATGCTACTTATAATCGAAATGTAAATGCATTAAATATATAAGCATTGTGATACTTTTTGGGCCCATTTTATTATTCATGTTGTAACTAAGATATTAAGTGATGTCAGAAGGATGCAATTTTCTTTCAAAATGTTTTGTTTTGTAGTGCTGGGCAACGATTAACCATGATTAACTGCATCCGAAAAGGTTTTTGAGTACATAATATATGTGTGTGTGCTGTGTATATTTATTATGCATGTATACACTGTATACACATACTGTATGTTTACATAAAAAAATAAATAAATAAATAAAACAAATTATGTTTATATGTTAAATATATTTATTTATAATATAAATTATATGAATAAAAATATATGCATGCAAATATTGAAATAGATACTGTATCTGTGTCTTTATGTGTACATAATAAATATACAAAGTACACATACATACATGTATAGAAGGAAAAACTTTTATTTTTAAATGCAGTTAACCGTGATTAATCATTGCCCAGCACTAGTTTTTTCCCTGTAAAGTACATTAAAATGATACTGTACATTATCTGGGAAAAAAACTGCATAGTTTACTCACTCAAAAGCGTTCAAATTCAGAAAGCACACTGAAAAATGAGAAAAGGCCTAGAATTTGACTGTTTGCTTTATTTATTGTAATGGTTATATTAAAAAAATTTATGAAAAAACTTTCAAAGAAAAAGGTCATTAACTTCAGAAGGTCAAACCAAAGGACATCAACTTTTTACAGTGAATTGAAAATCAAAAGTATGGCATCACATACATTTTTTAGATATTTTTAAATGTTTGTTGTTATTAAAAATGGCCAATTATAAAATAGCACTGACTACACTGCAAAAAAAGTCCCCTATTTTGCAAGAATTTGTAAATATTTCTTTTTGAATTTGAGTTATTTGGCAGTATTTTTTTTATTATTACTAAAAGAGCCATGAAATCTATATTTTACAATTCCTCTCCCTAATTTTGTGCCCATTCACATTAAACATAACGCAGGAACAGAAAGAATAGCATGTTAGTATGTTATTCTCAACATTGCGTTGACATAATTCAAAACCTGACCATGTTTAATAAGAGTAAAAAAAGAGTAGAGTCGTTCATTTCAGATTGATAGTGTCTGCGATGATTGCTCAATCTGAACATTATGACAACAACAAAAACGGCACAGATATTAAGACTAAAAGAAATTGTCAGCTGAAAATTACAGATCAATTTAGAGACAAATGAATTGACAATCTTATACTCTATTCATGGCAAGTCAATAACCATAAATGACTACACCGCTTTAATCTGAAGAAATGTTTATTCGTCTTTTCAAGAGTAGAAAGTCACATGGTCATTTAGCAACATTACACTGTTCTGGTGTCGGCCAAAATACATGCATATTGGAGTGTATATACTTTGCTGTACAATTATTGTACTTTCTCCCGTTTTACATCCAAAAAGTGGGCATTCCAGAAGAAACGACATAAATATCATGACAGAGGTGGAGCTCTCTCTGAGCGTGGCAGCTGTACCATGGCCTTTATTCTAGTGCAGAAAGAAGAAACAATGGCACTGGCTTCCAGTCCTTGACACCTTACTGCTTTTGTCTCTAAATTCATCAAAACAGAGATGGAGAGTGTTGGCAAAGCTACAGCAAGACGTTGATTTAGTTACACACAGAAAAAGACAAACAGTGCAAAAGCAAAAAAAAAAACTATATCCGGAGGAGAGACAGACAGACACAAAGAACCGGGCAGGATCTTTGGTGCAGGAAAACAAGGGTACAATCTGGACGTCTCCACGCATACTTTGTGGTAATAACGAAGGTGCTTTTTATTTCATTGTGCATCACCTTCATATACAACAATAAATCGACTTTTCAAGTACAACAGAGAAAATATAGAGCAGTGCACCTTTAAACAATTACTAGACCAGACAAGCAACGTGGTGCTTCTATCAGAGAAACAACATCTCTTTTATAGCTTAATCATAAGCATTTTGTTTTATGAAAAGCATTTAATCAGTTCCCTTTCATTACAACACTGGAACTAAAAGAATTCATCTTTCACTCCTGTGAAAAAGGCTAGAAAACTCACACAAGTGGTGTGTAAGTGTATTATAAGCATGTTTAAATTGATACTAAACAAAAAAGGATGGTATCAAATTTGATTATTGCTGTTTTTACATGTTTCGAATCTAAAAGCTGTACAGGGATCCACAGGGATCTTGTCGAATCAAATTAAATAATGCAAAAACATCTCAATCATGTTTACAATTTAACATTCGATTATCAGTTGTAATATTTACAAATATTGTGTGCTATGTACAAGGCACTGGATCACATGGAATATATTCATATTAAGACTTGGCACATCGTTAATATGGATGTACGACCGCAACACAAACATTGGTGCAGTAGAGGGAAAAAAATGGATTGTTCAAAATCTCAAATCTGATTGGACCGACTAAACATTCTACGTAAGAAATGTTTCTTGGCAACTGTGAATGGCCTAGATTAAAACTATATTGTTACTTCCTTTCTGCTTTTATTCATACAAGCAATGAGCCGCTCGTTACCGTGTGTTACTGTGATTTACCATAGTTAAGAAGGATACGCCTCTCATCTGTGGAGAAATCACTAACACACAGCTTCTCACTGCTTATTGCTTCACTCGTGGATGGTGATGAGATATGGATATGTAGGTACCAGTTGTCTTTTCTTTCATGCATGAACCATGAATTCTAGAAACAAGCCATTTTTGGTGTTTATATTCAAAGAATTTGTTCCTTTCAAACCCAATCTTCACTTGAGACTCGAGGGAAGTCAAGTACCGCACATCAGAAAAAAACACATCCTGCTCTTAATGCATTTAAAAAACTTCACTGAAGGGACTCCAGGTGAGATATTATAAGATCACACATTACATCAGAAATATAAGCAATGAAATGGAAAAACACTGCAAGTTGATAATTAATTACATCAGTTTCGTTCAGTTGTACAGTGTAAAAGAATTTAAAAACACCTGAATATATAGATTTTGTTTTTAAGTATGCAAACTTCCCAATGTACAGAATACGGTCTCAATATTAACAGTTGTTTATACTTGGATAAACCCATCGGTATTGTTACAAACAATAAATGTAATCATATCACCACAATGGTTTCATTAAAGATTTTTTTTGTTCAACAAAAAAATGTATTTACTCGTCTTCATGTTGTTCCAACCCTATGTAACTTGTCTTTCTTCCACAGAATTAAAAAAAAAAAGAAATTTAGATTTCTTTTCCCTCAATTGAAAGTGAATGGGGGCATTTTGTTTAGAGAAAATCTGGTCACCATTTAAACAACATGACTTCGATCTCATAAATAAGTCTTTTTGTGTTCCATAGAAGAAAATAATGTAATAAAATCATGTAAACAACAGAATTTTCATTTTCATGTAAACTATTCCTTTAAATCGGTGGACCCCTGGATGGCAAAAGTTATGCATTTATACACTGTTGACATGTACATGCATGAAAGACAGGCAAGAGATACATAAAGACAATTCAACATGTTTACTGAAGTAAAGTTCAACATCCTCATGATGGGAGCGTATAATGAGGAAGGTCAACATGGAATACTCAGCATTCCGGTTCCGTTAGGCTGCTTCCAACTGGGAAAAAATAAGGGAACTAGTAGGTGGGAAGGGTGGATCTAGATCCTCTTCCTCTGAGGGTGGAGTGAAGGGGGATGGATTGTTGAGAGATAAAGGAAGACAGGGGGGTGTGTGTGGACGGAGGGGAAGGTGGTGTCTGTGTGTCTGTCCTCTCACACTGTCGAAATCAATTTGCCCTCCGCACTGTGAAACAAAGAGAGGGAGATGCTGCCAGGTTGGCTTTGGACACAGACACGTTGAAGCACAAACAGCACTGATGTTCAAGGAATAGTTCACCCATGATTAAAAAAAGCTCATCATTTAATCATACTTTCTTTATGTGGAACACCAATGTATTGGTGCTCTCTTCCCCCCCAGGTTCAGTGAATAAGGGCTGCAGCTTATTAGGCAAAAGATTCAGATGAGATTTATAAACATAGGAAGGAAGAATGTTCTTTGTTTGGGTGAGTAACTTTTTTCATTTTTGGGTGAACTGTCCCTTTAATGCTACTGCTAATGCTAATCTCTATCAATGCATGTTAAAAACACATGATGGGCTGCATTTCCTACAAGTCAAGTGTATAATAATCAGAAAACTGAAAAAGCTTTAAAACCGAACCCAAACACATGCATTGTGAAAATGCAGCCCATTGTTATATATGCATCATGGAGGTCAAATCTAAAAGGTGTGTGCAGGAAGATATAAAGTGAACTACAAGTATTGGAAATATAGGGGGTAGCATATGGAAAACTGCTTCTCATGAATTTCCCAAAAGAAATGAAAGTTGGAACAAAGGATGCTAAAACACTAATTTAGACAAACACACACGGACAGCAAAAGCAAGAATGGGATGGGAACTTAAATGCAAAAAATTAAATATTGAAAATAATTTTTAGCTATACCTACTTTAAATTGTGATGCTAAAGGAATTTGGAATAAAAGCTGGGAATGGTCTTCCTCATAGATGACCCAGAAGGGTTTATTAATTAATTTTTTTTATACTGATGTCACACAAGGTGCCTGTGTGTTCAAATTGATAAAGCATGGCTACAACATATCGAAGAGATTGGCTCTCATCTATGGGAAAAGACCAAAAACGACTGACTACAGTATATTATTTGGAGGTTTATGAAACCCATTTAAACAATCAGAGGGTTCTCCTTTGTTCAATATGGGTTTAGGTGCCGTTTGGTCACCCGCCCACCTTTTGTTTGGGCTAGACCTTCAGAAACGTCAGCTATGTTCGTCTGTTCCGGCTGCAGGTCAAGCAAACAAGACTTTTTTGCTTGCCATAATCAAAAAATGTGGGATTTTTAAATTAAAACAAGTATACGTCAAATAAAAAGAAAACAAAGAACTTACAGACAAACTACTGTAAAACGCTTTTTTAAATGCTGCTCAGTGAAAACTAAGGTCTTACCTCGTTTGGAATCGAGACTCGTACTCCTCCATCCCTTGCTGTGAAGAAAAAGAGAACATATTTTAGTCCTCTACTTTCCCTCAAATGTCCAGCAGACGGCAGTAGAAGACTGCATAACTCTTATGAACTGCAGTATTGATAATAGGTAAAGCATCTCTGCTGTAACCAAGAATAAAAAAAGAGGTCATTGAACGCATCCTGAACTGGAACGATGGAAAGAACTGAGTTTGGGAGAACAGAGATGCACTTTATATTCCAAGCAAAACTTATTAAATATTGAATGCACTAAGGGAGGGACGCTGGGGTAATAAAGAGAGAGTTGAGATGAGATGTTTGGTGCTGGCTTTGTTACATAACAAAGCCCTACTTATGATGTATTTCGATGCTGCTCCAAAAGTATTTGCATGCTTACTCAAGCCATTGCAAGTGTAATTATTTCAGTGAAGAGCAGTACACAAACGTTTTTTTCATTCAGACCATTCTTGAAAATAAACAATGTTTTAAATTCCAAAGATAAACTATAGATTTAGTTTGTTTGTAACGCCATGCCAGCTTCTATAGCTATACTCCTGGTGAAATCCAGGCTTAAATATTGAAAACAGTACATTTGAAGAATATCTTAAATGTTCAGAGGCTGCTGTATGTATCTGTACCTGTATAAAAATGTATTTAATTTAAAGTGAAGACCTCCACAGACAAATTCTCGCTCTCTTACCGCAGTCGCTTCTCTTTGTTCCAACCCCAAACCCATCTATTTGTAAATGTCTCAAAATGTTTAATCAAACAGGACAGGTATTTTCTAATGTGGGCTCAGGCTGCTAAAATAACACGGGTAGAAACTGATCTCGGTTTAAGGTAATGTCCTGGAACGTCCTCTATGCGGTTAGCTGGAGATTGGGCTGCATTAATCGAACTGTCGCCCGCTATATTTCAGCATGTCTGATAAATGTCTACATAAGGTGATTAATACTTCAATACTATTAACATTTTTATAGAAAGCTATATTAATATCTCCATACATCTGTCAAGGTTAATCATTTTGTATTGGATGTAGAATGACACTGCATCAAAAATAGGCAGGATGTGTGTGTGCATAGCCTACTTGTGAGAATCCTGGTACTGCCACACTGTATGGTCTCTGTCGGCTGTGATGTGTGCTCTGCTGCTGGGCGAGGAAGCGTGTGGGCATGCCATAATCGGGTGTCGGCAACGCCATCTCTCTCTCCAAAAGATTTCCTGTGCTGCTGCTCCTGGTATGCTGCAAACTACAAACACACACATATACAGTACACACGAGTAGTTGACACATAACATGACATTTTTCTAAAAATACAGGATTTTGTTTTATTCACTGGGAATGAATGTATCATTAAAGTGGGTGTTGTGCACTAGAATGGGGCCAAATGTAATGCACCATTACTCAAATTTGAATTAAATAGCTATTTATATAGCATTATGATAATGTTGACATCAGCGAACATTAGTGACATTAGCGAAAAGGAGAAGTGTGTAAGAAGAAGAGCAAGACTTTTTATTTTGAATAAAAAGTTACAAAGGTTTTTCTCTTTAGAATAACATGCACCGATGAATCAATCACAACAAGACTATGAATGTGCATGAATAAAATAAACAAGGTTAGGTTTGATTGGCCAGGTCAACGTTAAAGCCTTTCTCAATTGCATGCTTTATGGTGTTATGTAGCTCATGACAGTAGTTCTCTAAATGCATTTCACAGGTTGTGCCAGCACAATATTAAATGGCATTTAAACACTGAAAGGGCTTTTGTAAACTCATTAAAATTCAGACAGACTCACCTGACGTGGAGTTTATTGCTGTCTTGTTCAGGAATCAGGCGGGTATAGGAGAACGGGAACCAGCCTCTCCTGATAGGACACATATAACATGGAATTTGAAGCAGTTTCGTTTGTTCATCAAATGCTTAAATGAAAAACGTTCTTGTTTCTCTGTATGCATATTGTGAGGTTAACCACAAGACACGTACATTCTGTTTTTCTCGTTTTCACCATAGTGCCAGCCGTCTCGGGCTTCAGGCACCAACAGTGTGATGATGTCTCCTTCTGTAAAGCTGAGGAGTGTGCTGTTGTCTCCTGCGGCATGAGAGAAGAGGGCCTGGACCCGTGTCCGTCCATTTCTTTCCAGCCCAGCTGCCATCGAGCTAGACCTGGGGAGTGTCTGTGTCTCTGCTGCCGTCAGAAATTAGATCAATTTTTTAATAACTGTGTAATTTAAAAAAAAAAATTACATTACATTCCAAATGTATCATACAATTCAATAAGATTAAAAATTAAGTAATTTTCCTAATATTTATGTATATATTTATTGTATTTTTGCATTTAGAATATTTTTAAACGTAATAACGCCAAACTATTAGAATCCGTCAAAATGTTTGTTTGCTGCACGTAAGAAAGACTACTTGATTTAATTACTAAGTAGGCAGCACAGTAGGTTTAGGAACATTTCTAAAATTCCACCTAAAGGTCGTGAACGCCGCTCATTAAGAGCTTCGTTTGCACTCCTTAAAAATACTTCCCTCAAAGAGAACTATACCCTTCACCTATTTTCTATCCATTTTTAAAGCTGTCCTCTCTATTCCCACCTGTTCTGCCCTGTTTTCATTTCCAGCAGTGTTTGCCCTGTTATTGTCCACTTACTAGAGATATACTCACTACTTTCTCAAGGAGAGAGAGAGAGAGAGAGAGGGAGAAACGCACAGGTGCACAGACACTGACACAGCCATAAATACAGAGATGCTGGGTATTAAATAAAAAGCACTGAAATCTTCCAGATGTCATGATCAGAGTTAAGGTTTGCCTTTAAAAAAGTTCAGTTCCTTAACTTACCCAAAGTATTCTTGGGCTTTACAGGCACAACCTTGCGAACAGGCAGGGTGTTGGAGAAAGTTTCTCCGCCATGTCTATGGGCTGGTTTCTCATGTGCGGCTCTGGACTCCACCCAGCGTTGATAGTCTTCTCCCCCGTGGACCCCTGAGCCATTCATGATGGAAACACCATCTACTCCCATCATTCTCTGCAAGATACAATTCACATTTTTTAGGAACAATTAAGGTGTCTCCATACTTGAATACATGCATTTTCTCCATATAGTGAAATAAAAAATTACTTTACTATTCCTGAATAAGATATAAATGAATATCCTTCAAGTGCTTTAAAACAGAAGGGATTTTGCTATTAATTTGCTATTAATATTTTGATCATTTATTAGCTGGAGACAAATGTTCTGAAATTGATTCCAATGATTTCATTCCGCTGTGCTGTTATAATTACAGTTGTGGTGTGGACTAATATTCTTTGAAATGCAGAATAATGGTTACTGCACTGTAGAAAAACTGTAAACTAAAGAGAGCTGTAAGTGGCAGCAGAATTCTGATTATTCTTTTCACAGCATGGTGGTCACTATGGAACTGTATTTCTATTACTTTATATCTATCGATACTAAATTTGAGAACTCTCTCTCATTCATATGGCAGTGAGTTCGCCCCCTACTCTCCCAAACACCCCCAGGAGGTAATTATACACATCATTAATGCAACCACTAACAAATAATCTTGCTGCAGTTAAGACACTTTTAATTTTGTGGCTTACTTTTTTTTTTTTTTTGGGTCTGACTGTGATTCTAACTCACCGTCTGTTGGGTTCCCATGAGAGCCGCGAGCTCAGGTGGCACAGGAAGTGGCTTGGCCCCAGGGATGGGGTCTGAGATGGTCAGGCTAGATTTAGAAGTGTGGTGGACACTGGGTCCCAGCGTCCCCGTCGCTCCTGAGCCCATTTGCTGAGCTAGAAGCATTGCCCGCTCTGGGAGTTTATTTGGGTCGGCACATGCTTGTTGCCACAATGGGATCTTTTGCGTCAGCAAGTCTCTGCCCTAAAAACAAACAAACAGTGCCACAACTAGTATTAGCACCTAGAATAAGTGACGCAAGCTTTACACACCTGCGAGAGAATAATTAAGGTTAGTCTAGAAAACCCATGTTGGCAAATCAAGCATAACAGACCAAATACAGACTCTCTCTGGGAATATAAAGCTGAGGTTTCAGGGCGTGAGCTTTTCAGTTGATGGACTGATATTGAGAGGGAACGCGATAAAGTGTGATAAAGTGATCCCTCCTCACCTCGTGTTCCTCTGAAGCTCTGAGACATCCCTCTCTATCCTGACAACCTCCCCTCCCTGTAGGTTGAAGCCTGAAATAGCCTCATTACACTGCCCTATGCACAGGCAGCGAGCCTGGCTGAGCTCTACGACCAGTGGCTGTAAGAAAGATGAAGAACGCCTGGAGACCTCTGAATGTAGAGCACAGGAAGTGCAACTTTCTCTTTAGACCCTTTTCTGTAATTCAGATCATGTGTTTGAGCAGTGCATGGATGCTTTTTTAAAAGACAGAAGAGCTAAATTTCAAAGAGAAGTGAGTTTGATTGTTAATCAACAATTTGATGTTGTTTTTATTTAATGGGGTAGTTCACCTAAAACGTCCACTAAAGGTAATGCTGAAAATCTAACTGTAACCAAATTTTGGTTCTGTGTATCCTTTAAGATAAGTGTGGTAAATGACACATTGCATTGGGCGAAAGGTCCTCTAATTCCTTGTAACATGTCAAATATTTCCCCCCTCACTCTCTGTACTTATAATACCTTCAAAGTCTGTTTTTTTCTGGCAAAGGTCAGTACTTTTGAGCCCCTACGGTCATTTTCTAAGTCACAACCACATACCACCCTACCCAAAGCAATTATCACCCGCCTACCTTTCTGAGCGCCTGCAGACTGTCACGACCTCATCGGGTTCATAAAAGCAAAAATGCTAATACTCTTCAGGAGTGCAAACTGATAGATCTTAAAATATTGCAGTGTTTAATATAAATGAAATATCCAATTAACTACCCTTAAAAAAACAAAACAAACCCCTTCTCTTTGTTAAATCATCTCTTCTCTGATGATGTATGCACTGACGCAAAGGGTGGGACAATAATCCCTTCCCTCTAGCAACCTGTCACTCATATGAGATCGCATGATTTTGGAAACAACAATGCAATCGATTCCTAATTGACAAAATCAAGTCTAACCCTACTATTATTCACAATAAAGCAATTTCCGTTTCATCTGGACTTTATGCTAATCCAAAAGTTTTAAGAGTAGCAGGACAGATGATGTGTATAATCATATGTTTCAGTAATCACCCTGTTTAAAAATGCAGCGTATGCTGGTTAGTAATGTTTTAAAGCATGGCTGCTGGTTTGAATTGGTTTAAGATGGTCCTTAGCTGGTCATGTGTTGGTCCTGAGCTAGTTGCTTAAAACCAGCTTAAGACCAGCACATGACCAGCTTAAACCAGCAGACACACTTCAAAACATACCTATATGAATTCTTTTTCTTGATTAAACACTAATGTAGTCAAAGGCCCTGAACGTCTTGCTTTCAAAACCCTCAAACAGTAGTGCACTTGATCTCAAGTTGATCCATGATTAATGATCCTGCAAAAAGTGAGTTACTTTGGATAAAAGCATATGCTAAATCTTGCTAATAGGCAGTTAGCAGTGGTCTCTGAACTGCATTTGTGTGAAAAGGCATCCCACAAATGCAATTTAGAGACCACTACTAACTGCCTATTAGTTTCCGAGAAATCTGTGAACCCTTCAAACTTGCAAATTTCATTAGGTGTTTAAAAGGTTTCTTTTCAATTTTCTTCCCAGTGGTAAAATCTCTTAGTCATCTGAGCATAAGAGAGTTTTTATACTCTTTGTTCCTTCTGCCCTCAGTTGCAGACGAGTGAGTAAGTATCAAGTACCATGACTGTTGTGGGTGACGGTGTTAAGATCCAGCCATGACAAACTCTGGCAGATGGTCAGTTTTGTTCACGTCACTTCGTTCTTCCTGTTCTCACAAAAGTGGATAATAAAGAGGTACTACACAGAATAGACCCCAATTTAATTTTTCATTGTGAGGTAATCCCTCTTTGTCTTCCGTCTAAAATGTTTTTGCAGTTGCCTGCAGAGAAATTTCTTCAGTGTGAGTCTTCCTACACACATACATGAAAACAGTGATTATCGTCTGAACAGTCTGTTCTTGTAAAAGTGGGCCACTCTCTGCCTGGCCCTCCCTTTTTTTTCTGCTTCTCTTGCCATCATTGCTCCCAACGCTCTGTCTATCACCAGCTCTGAAGCGGGGGCGTCACAGTAGAGGAGCGAATCTCGCTTACGCGGGGATGACTGGTCTTCTTCTACATGCTGGTGAATCCACCAGATACCACCAGATCTCTGCTCTATTTTTGTTCGATGTGAATGTAATGTTCTAAAAAGAATAATCATCCTTCACACTTGTGCTTTATATATTGGTGGCACCACTTTGATGAAATCTTGCTGAAATCAATTGAAGTCTTGGTTACAATTGTAAAACAATTTTTCAGCACAAGTATTAGTGCATTTTGGACCCAAACGTAAAAAAACTTTCTGAGTAAGTACACAGTATAGCACATTCTCTAGCAAGCACGGCGGAATGATCAGCACTGAAATGAAATGAATGACTGACTAAATGGGATTTGGGAGCAGAAACAACTGGAAACAAAGTATGGAGTCGTCCAAGTGGACAATTTATGGATACTACTTATAATTCATAGTATATGATCTGTATTAATACACTACATGACTGATGGTTAAAGACAACATGTAATCGGAAGCTTTGACAATCTTTATCAATTTAACTGAGCAAGTCACCCAACCAAATATTGATTCATTAGTGAATATGTCTAAATGTATTGTAAATGGCATTTCATGTTGTCTTTAACACATTTAAATGTGCAAATAAAGGCTAAAATGCAAGCTTAACACAATTCTTACTTAAATTAACTGAATTTCAGTGTTTCTGCGACCCAAATTTTCTTCAGCATTATGTAAACTCACCTTGGTGTGGTAGGTGTTGCTTGTTTTGGCCGCTGCACATTGACGGTCAACAAGGAAGCAATACCTCCGTCTCTCTTCGGACAAGGCGTTCTTGTAGCTCTCAGAGATGTAGCTATCCAGCTCATTTTGTTTGCTGCTGATGGTCTCGACGTACTGAGGGACAGGTAAGGTGGCGTGAAGCAGACATACAAAAATGACAAACAATGCCCTAGTTTGAGACAGCCTGATGTAGCCATGCTAGGCGAAACAGTACATTTCAAATGACAACCATGTAGGCTCGCTGTTACTCTCATTGTATGAAAGCAAATGGGAATGCTAAAGCTCAATGATCCATATCATGCAAAGCTGGTGAGGGCTGAATTTAACTGGCCTATTTGGTTTGATCAGAGAATCCAAGTAGCACAGAAGGTCACGTTCATCGTTTAGCATTCAATAAAAGTAAAACGTATTTTAAAATAAAATGATAGGACATCCAACCCAAGTATGTTTCACAACATAAAAGCTACCAAGGCTGCTGCATCGATAAAGATTGCACCACAGCCAAAACATCATCAACAAGGACATACACCTTGTAGGAACTGGATGTAATCCAAACTGCACACACACAGTGACACTCTTCGTAAGGTTATTCAGCCTGTGTAGGTATCGAGGTATCACATAGAGGTATGCTAATTCTTCCCACCAAGTGTTAATGAACTAGGCTGGAATCATTGTGAGCAAGTCTATTATTAGTCTCAAGTTAGAAAAGGTCATTGCATCATGAAAACACGTGTTATGGGTTCACAGCGATGTATGAATGTGTACAATATGTTCACCCAGGCTTTGCGTCTGAAATGAATAAAGCAATGCTACATCCACAGATTAAAACTCATTTGGCACACATCTTGGGCCAGTTGCTTAAATGTTAAGACAGTGTCTTAAGAGCTGGTCTGACCAACTAGCATTTCAGCAAGAGTAAACTGTTTTACTTTTTGGATTCAACTTAGACTAATATACATGTTTATGTAACTGAAATATAAAAAACTGTGACCAGTCTTAAACTAACTTTTAAGACTAGTCTTAACCTTTTATGCAACTGGCCCCTGGTCTTAGACACCAGCACCAGAACACAGTTTTGTAGGATTAGTTGCTCTAATGTACATCAGATAGGCTTGTTTGTAATATTTTAGCATCATGTGGCAAAGAATGTGAGAGATTAAAGATGCGGAAAACAATGAAATTAATCCCCACAGCATTGTTTTAGTCTCACATATAAAAGCAGGTAATGAGTTCTCAAGCTAGTTTAGATGTAATCAGCCTGCAGGTAAAACACTGGATGTGAAATGTAGCATTTCCAGGATTCTCTCTGATCATGAGTGGGAGTTTGGACACAACAAAACAGCTGAACGCTAAATATTTTTGCACATAGCATCAACCCAAATCACATAATTTTATCAAGCTTGAAAGACTTCTGTAACTTGATTTAAAGTGACCCTGGAATTTTAGGTGAGGGGAAAAAAATTAAAGCATGGTGGTTAAAAAAGCCATTATTAAGGCATATATCTTTCTTTTGGAGGTTCTAATTAAATCTTTAATTTTGAATGTTGCATATTAGCTGTACAGGTATATGAGAGCAGAAGTAATTATTTTGAACTTCAACATTTTCGTAGCCCACATCCACATGTAGACTGCATATATTGGGCACTAATGGATCAGATATGACGTCTGTCTTGTTCTTTCAGGATAATGGCAGCACTATACTGCAGGATCATCTTTGTATTTAACAACCCATGGTCAAGACCCTTTTCTGTTCTTATTAAATGTTCTTTTAGTGTCTGAGTCATGTACATTTACATGTACAGTTCATGTACAAGCCACACGCTAAGATTACATGTTGAGCTCCAGCGAGTGCACTCTGTGGCATTCTGTTGCCAGGTACAAGTAAAAAAATATGTTATTGCACAGGCAATGCTTAAATGTATCATGTTTTTCTGCATCCTAATATTACTAAAATGACCCTACACCAGTTAGTCTGCACACTCAGTAGCAAATGCTGGTGGTAATTTGCTTTAATTTTACCTACTTGTATGATGAAAACCAATGTTTTTTCTGTCAGCTTTGATAGATATGTACTGCAATATGGCCTGAGACTACAGAAGTTCAGCAATCCTTTATTTAAATGACTAAACTGCATAAACTACATATGTGCCATCAGATATTACAAATACAGGAGCGTGGCAAAAAAAAAAAACAACATCTATATTTACAATCTCTCAGTGATTCAGGTAATGGACAGGCAGCATGATTAGCAGGGTACTACTTGTAAAGTAGCTGACATGATCATAATCAACTAAACAACAGTAAACACTGTCAGGCTAAAAACACTGCATTCAACAGGTTTATAAAGTGTGTGTGTTTGTATGCTGCAGTGTATCACCATATGGCTTAGTTTGGTTAAGTAAGGCTAAATGGGTTTAGAAATCAAATTTAGATCGAAATGTCTGCATTGTGTGAGAATACTAATGTGCATTTACATACACGCACAAAAATGATGTAACGTGCGGCCATATCCTACACTACTGCAGCCTGAAATCATAAGTGACACTCCAGCTCAAATCAATCTGCCTGCCCTCCAGTTGGCCTCATTTTAACATGTGCTGAATACGAATGTAGGATATGACTGAAATGCGCCATCATTTCTGTGCATTGATTCCTCAGAGAGAAATGAGTGCATTACATTTGTCATGGTATTAATATTGAGATCAGTTTAGTGGGGGGTCTTGAACAGACCTGCAATTCTCTTTAGCAATCTCTGAAACAAAAATAAAAATGCTATGTTGTAACTATATATATATACAATTTTTCAGTGTACACTTGAATGTATGCAATAATAAATATATAGTATTAAAAAACATTTTTTAACCACAAATAAGTCATAAGGTAAAATTTTACAAAACTGAGATGTATACGTCATATTAAACTCAATAAACAAGCTTTCTATTGATACATGGTTTGTTATGAGAAGACAATATTTGGCCGAGATACATCTATTTGAAAATCTGGAATCGGAGGGTGCAAAAAAATCTAAATACTGAGCAAATCACCTTTAAAGTTGTCCAAATTAATATGTTATCAATGCATTTTACTAATCCAAAATGACATTTTGATATGTTTATAGTAGTTTTATGTTTTATTTTACAAAATGGAACATGGAACATGATCTTTACTTAATTTTCTAATGATTTTTGGCATCTATAATTTTGACCCATGCAATGTATTTTTGGATATTGCTAGAAATAAACCCCAGCGACTTAAGACATATTTCAAATGTTCAAATGTTAGTGTGATTGTATTTTGGTCACGCTTTATATTAGATGACTTACAGTTACATTACTAAAGTACAATGTATTTGTTGTGTTTATATTGCTTTGCAAACACTTCTGCTGCTATTGATGTGGATACGGGTAAGGGTTAGGGTCAGGTATAAAGGTATGGGTAGGTTTAAGGATAGGTTAATGTGTAAGTAAAGTTAAATAGTACAGATCTAACAACATATTTAAAGAAAAACTATAATAAATAAGTACAATGTTAAATCATGTATATACTGTACATAATAAGTGTGTTGTTCCAAATGATTAATTTAAATGTAAGTACATAGCACCATAAGGCCACCTAATATAAAGAGGGACCCTTTTTCAGCAAGAAGTGAAAGTTAAATACATTGATAATTGTACAAAAGATTTCAGTTGCGATTAAATGTTGTTCTTTTGAATTTTCTATTTATTGAATAATCTCATTTTCATAAAAATATGAAGCCGCACTACTTTTTTCGGCACTGATAATAATCAGAAACAATAAAATCTCAAATTATATATTTTGTGGTTGAATTCATTTTGGGAGTAGATTTTTTAAGTATTTTATACATTTTAAATACAGTTAAATAATGTTATACTGTAAGCAGTATTGGTTGATCATGGTGTAAAGGTTACAAATGAAGGTTCGGAAAGACATTCACATGATTAAATGAGTAAATGATGGCAGAATTTCCTCTAAAAATAAAAAATTCTGAATAAATCTATTTTTGCAGTATAATGTTCAGACTTGTATTTGAAAAGATCAAATATAATCTCTCATGAAACGAGTGCTTTAATATTGCTCTTATCTGTGTGAATTAATATTCAGTGTGATTTTATGCAGGAAATAGCAGTGCTATGGTATGTTGTCTGGACTTAAGATTGTCTCAGGAGTGATGGATGCTGGATTAGTGACATGGAGGTGTCGCATGCATACTAACGTGTGTGTGTGTGTGTGTGTGTAATTGATGTCTGTGTGCTGGAGTTAGGACAGGTTAATGGTGTGATATTGGTGGTAATCTGTGCGTTCTCTCGTTAGGACATGATGAAGATATATACGTTACGGTGTTACAGTATGATGAGGATGATGCTTTTGTCTAAGGCATTATATCCTTGAAAAATGGAGGCTGGAATGGCTCTTCATCTTGTGTAAATTCATAAGGAATTGGTTGTTGTCTCCTGCAGAATTAAAGGGATTTATCTTTGCGTGATTATCTGGCCATATGTGAGACAGTCTGTGCGCAATTCATTCATGTTTCCAGTCCTGACTGCAAATGCCTGCTGCAGGGGAGAAATCTTGAGAAAAAAAGAAGCATATTTTTAGTCTCTAGTAATCAGAGTCAGAATACTGAAAATTACTAGATACAGTATTTTTTTGTTCAGTGTACACTATATTTCTCATGTTTTTTATACAACAAAATTATTAGAGGCTTATTATTCTACTGTTACTTGTCATTTGATTCTATAATTATTTGTGAAAATTACTAGCAGTTTCTGAAATCAATTTCATGCATTTTTTAAATATCACTGTAGGTCATTGTTAGTTTCACTACTTCTTTTAAAACAATGACTCGACCAATGGCATGAGTTTGGGGGCGGGACTATGACAGATAAGGGAGTGTTTCAAAACAAAACAACGCCAAGTAAAGATGTCATACTTGAGCTTTAAAGGTGAGACATTAACAGTCTTCAGTAGGTGTATTGCCAATGAGAAGCATCAACAATTAAACCAATCATATCTTCAGATGCTCAGGCTTGTTTAACATCACAGCGAGCCTTGCCTTATATTTATTGGCTTGTGTTTGTTGTATGTGAGCTCCAGTGCTGATGGAGCAACTGAATGTCATGTCTTAGAAAAAAAAGAGAGAGAAAAAAGGGAAAAAAAGAGAGAAACACAATTGCTTTTAGACAGCGAGTGCGGGAGACTATTGTATCAGTATCGATTCCTGTAGCGCTGCTCTATTCTGCATGAACTCCAGGCAGCGGAGGCTGAACGTACAGCAGACGACATGATGCTTATTGAGCAGGTTCAGAATGCCATGCTGCCTACTATTTTCAAAGAAAGCACATGTATAATGTGTGCAGAATGCAAATTCTACTACTACATTTGACAAAATGTGCCGAATACTGCATCCCACACCTTTTAAACATGTACTTAACTCTTTTAATCTGACTTCAACAAGTTATACTTTTCAAGTTAAATTGGATTAAAGTGTGAACTATTTGTATTTCTGAGATGGAGGTAAAACGTGATGGCAGTATATGCTCCATCAACTTCGATTTGCAATGTTTATTTGCCAAAACAGATAACTCTAACAATTTTCAAAAATCATGTTTTTTCGTTGTACATTTTTATTGACCATTGCAATATGCTTCTATAGATGAATTTTATGAATATTTTGCAGAATTACATGTTTTTTGAGTTTTCACTCTTAAACCAATAAAGATCAATTATATTTTGCATGCAAATGAAGCCTTGTAACCATTAATATGATTTACTTGTTTTTTAAATATTATTTATTATTATTTTAATCGCTACTCAGGAGCAAAGAACCGGCCTAACGGGGGCGCTACAGCGCAAAAAAACGAATGTTTTAGACATTTTTGGCCATTGCTTGTAAACAGTTTGTCAGAACAATTCTCTGGACTCAACAAATATAGAATTTAGTACTTTGGTTAGCTGTAACAGAGCCATTTAATAAGTGCAGTGGCCACATATACTCAAAAGCTTTTAAAACCTAAACAAAAACACAAAACTTTATGAAACATGGTTGAAACATGTGTCAATGAGTCCCAGCTAGCATGAAACATTTAATAGAGCTCAAAAAGCACAATACTTCCAGAGTAAACGACCTTAAATCCCTCATAAATTCAATTATAGACTATATCTTTATAAAATATCATAATCTCTTCATTCTCAACAATTTTGCCTCTGGGATTAATGATGCTAATCAAGCTGTTTTGACAAAACAAAAAACACTATAATAATTATAACACAGTGTTTTGTAAGAAATTGCCATTTATATCCACTAGATGGCAGCGGAAGACCTCTAATGGGCTGATTAAACACTAAAACAGTGCTGTTCATGTTTGCTGATGGGAACATTATAAAAAAAAGCTACATTTAAATAAAGTTTACCATTCTGCTCATACAATGTTTTACAAATTTTCCAGATAATCATTAAAATAAAACCTGAAAATTACAAATAACTAAATTTCAAATATCTAAAATTGCAACAATGTGTGTGAATGTGTGCCCGTGAATGTGTGTGTCTGTATTAATATAATAGTTTATCCGTTTCATGTGTGTGTGTGTGTGTGTGTGTGTGTGAGACTATTGTCTGTTCTCTATGTGCTTCAGTGTCAGCCATGCATTCAGGTTGCCTTATACAGCCTCATAGCCCTTAACAATGCTCGAACCCCGGTAGTTGCTGCTTGCAGCTATATTGTTTTGTTGTTTTTTGTAAATAAATAAATTTGTTTTATTTAAATGTATGTATCATCTTTTTTTTATTGCATTGCAATATGCTTTTTTAATTTTTGAAAAAATGTGACCCAGATACTCTTTCCACTCATGTATACAGTATGCAGTGTTCAACTTCAGCCACTGACTTTTCTTCCCATGCCACACTTTGATTCACTTCAGTACAAACGTCCTTTGCGTCAAGCAATGATGACTTGATTTAAAAATGCAGGATTTTCATGTGATTTCTGTCCAGTCTCTCTTCTCTCATCACTAAACTGGCATGGCACCCTTCACCCGCAGGCCTGTCCGCTCGTATTTCACATGGGCAGCGAGCGTCCCGTCAGGGGCCTTGCCGGCCGGTTTGAGCAGTAACCTCCCCTCCAGTGCGCAGCAGAATCTCAATGAGTGGAACGCTGTTACTTTGGAGGTCTTCTGTGTGGTCTTGGGAGCTGTAACCCACATATCCACAGGCACAGGTGCCCTCTCTATGGGGCCAGGTGGCGGCCCATTCTGCTCCCGCTCTTCCTTAATGAATCCGTAATTGGTTTGAGTCACCTGTGGAGAGGAGAATAGCAGGGGTGACGGGTCGGGTTAGTGGAGGTTCTGGTTGAATCTGACCTGGCTTCATTGTGCACAGTAGTCCAGCACAGACCCAGAGCCCTCAGCAGCAATTTACTCTTCATTTCTGTCTCACAGACACAAATGCAGCCTTTATACACTGGCACTGGGGCTGTACCTCTTCAAGACTTCTGCACCTAATATATACCTTTAAGGTACCAATATTGTCTCTACAAAAGTGTACCTTTTAAGAGAGTTTTATATACAGCTTAATATTATAAATATGTTTTATAGTTTTATATGCATATATGTGCATACATTGTGGGAAACAGTATTATTTAAAGTGTGCTCTGCACATTGTGGCAGATGTAGTAAGTCACACATACTTGGGTTGTAAGGTTGGTTTTGGCTCTGGTGAGAGCATTAAAGCAGACAACAGAAATTCAATTGTTAAATCATAATTATTGCTAGGGACAGTTTAGTAGCTGCTAGATATTAACTGGGGCGTCATAGCAAGCCATATCCAACATATCCAATGTTTTGCGAAGCCGCTCTCCAATCTGAATCAAATGATTCACGATGCACAGTTTTTTTTTTGTAAATTGCTAGTGAATTGTTGTGTTTGAATCAAGCATCAAGCAGTTCCAGTGTAAAGGACTCACTCAATTGAATCTCTTTGTCTGTTCAGCCGTGTTTACATGACACTGTCAGTACCACTACTGGCTTACAGTAGCTTACTGGTTTTACACATTAACTGAAGTGAGCGCAAAATAATTATGATGTTTAATAATACCAATATTTTCATTCCAAAGTTAACATCCAACACAAATCTACAAACATTTTCAGGTTAGGTAACATTATTATTATCATTGTTTAAATATTTGAGAAAATATTGTTGTATCTGATTGTATTAGATTATAATAGAATGGCAAAATTAGCAGTTGGGAGAAGCAGAGGAACACAAAACTGCATAACAACATCACGTTTAAGAAGTGTAGTACGCTAACCTCTGAGTACATACTGCAGAAGTAGTATGAGGTGAACAGTAGAGTGTCCCCTTGTGTTGTGATGAATGTGAAGCCATTATGTCAAGTCTCGGGTATATTTGCCGGAGCATCGGATGCTTTGTTGCACTGGTGACTTTATTAGACCGAGTTTTCCTCGAAAGCGATCACGCTAATGTTTTTCTCAGTTTAAGTACTGGAATAAACTTTGCTCTGTTCATTTGTAGCTCTGCGGTATCAACATATGGAGCAGAATTATTGACTGGAGTGTTTTATTATGTGTTGCATGGCCCTTAAGTGTGTCCTGGATTGATGAGCTCATCTCTCTGCTGCAGGTGGTTGCGTTGAGCCAGCGCAGTAAGGAGGCGGAGTCTGCGTTCCTGGGAATATATAAACAGCTGATCGAGGCCCCAGGTGAGCTGCACACCTGCCTGTGCATCACACACACACACACACACACACACCGCTCGATTTCACATGACTCAAAGGGACATTTATAATATACACAACTATAAGAGACAAGCTTACATGATATTATTCATTGTAATGCCAATTACAAACCTGTCTCATATAAATTAAATTAAGATGTCTTGCTCTTTTCAAGTCTTTGATGTACTACACTCTGTCCTCAAAACATAAAACTAAGTAGCAAAATGACTTATATTATGATGTATAAGCTCTTTTACATACTGTTACCTCCCACATTTGTACACAGACACAATACACAATATGCAGTTATAGTATGTATTCATATTTTGAAAATGTTTTTTTTTTTCTTTTTTAATATATTGTTTTTTTGTCATTTTATTCAGTTTTAGTATTTTTTTTCTTCAACCCATTTCAATTAGTTGCTAACTTTTCACATTTTTATACTTAAAATGTTTCAGTTTTGGGGTTTTCTGTATTTTAATTTATTTGATGGAAGCTTTTTTAAGTTTAAATATTTTATGAAATTTTTTTTTACATTTAAAAATAGATTTATTTTTTAATGTATTTGGCACAAATAAAGGCACAATATGTATGTTTTCACCACTAGAGGTCGGATTGATAAAACAATAACGCACGGATGAAAAGCTCATTTATATCTGTTTAATCACCCAGCTACCTGTACATGACTATTACTTACACAATGAATAATATATATTTGCTTACCCGTCTAATAAAAAACACACAAGGTTTTCTCGAAGTTCCCTCCATTTTGGGAAACGCCACGGCAATATTTATTCTTGTTTATTTATTACAATATCTTCCTGCCTCAGTGTGTATACATTTATGTTTTGTGGGATTGTGGAGAGTGTACTCCATGATATCAAAACACACAGTAAATAACTACCACTTCCGCGTTTGTCCATGCATGCCGTAGTATTTATAGGCGAGACCGAAGATATTGTGTCATTGATAGGAGACAATGAACAGGGACGGTTTATTATTTAAATCTGGAATTTCTTTACAATTACAAATCTATAATATTACAATTAAATTACAAATATATATATACTAGGGGTGTGAACCTACACTGGTCTGGCGGTTAGGTTCAATTATGATTATTATGTCATTGATTCGGTTCAATACAGAATCTCGAGGCATTGACGATGCACTGCATACTTAATTTTATATTTTAATTAACATTTTTTTATTAACATAAAACAGTCAGATATATGAACTAAAACTTAAATTTGACCCTCTCAATGAAAACACACTTCTTGAACAAATGTATAAACATGAAATTATCATTTATAAACTAAAATAGCATTTAGAGGAGCACTGGGAGACTGTCGGATTGCTCTCCTCTGACATCAGTTATCAGCTTGTGATTTCTCAAGCCAAGACATTGCTGTTTGACTTTCAGACAGTGGCTCGCTGTGGTGCTGCGATGGAAGAATGTTGATATTCTGCGGATTTTGGCCAAATATCTGCGATGCCAGATTCACTGTATGCACGAAGCATTTTAATTGAGGGAATGTTCTGAATTGAGCTGCAGCGATCATCTGTAACAAGCACTACTAAAACACGAAAAACATCAATTACACGATTTTATGAACATATGTGTTACTTTTCATGTTAAGCGGGTCAGTTTAGATCAAGAACAACACATTGTCACTTTAATTCAGCGTAAGCGGCGCAGCAAAAATAGACTCAGCGCCGGAAATATCGCGGCACTGCCGCTCCTGCTGCACGCTGCTGCGCCGCTCCTGCGTGATGTGTGAAAGCTCTCATCCATTAACATGGGCCCCGAAAAAAATACACGCTGCTTACACGCGCAGTGTAAAACCGGCACGAGGCGTTGTATTCTACTGCGGCAAAGTATGTATGTGGCAAATGACATCAGAAAAGCATCAGTAGCTACATTAAAATCAGTTATGGTCTATTACTGAACCAATACCGAATCGTGATGCATTGTAGAAACAAATACTTTTGACACCCCTAATGTATTGTATATTATGACATAATTAGCTTAGCATCTGCGTTTACATATAAACATCTTTACTGTATCGTGGTTTGCCCTGATGAGGTCATTTAGGTATGGACTTTGTAAAGGTACACACTGTAAGGTAAACACTTTCTGTTTAAAAATGATCTTGTGGTGAGTAATATGGTAAGTGTTTAATGAAGTCCAGAAAGTGACCTCTTTAATGCGCTTGTTGGATGTGTTTGGGGTCGCGTGGGTTCATATGGCCTCAGGTTGGAGGCTGATCGACACTCACGAGTGAAATGTAGGATTGATGAGGAGTGTAGAGCAGAGGAGAGGCGATAAGAGAGAACCAAAACAAATAGAGACGAGAGAAAGAGGACAGGGGCCTGACGCTGGACCGTCCTATCAGAGATCACAGGAAGCCCGATGCCACTGTTTACAGATTCATTGACTGGGTAATGGAAGCTTCTGCTGGAGAGATAAGCTCCAAAAACTAGGGAGCAGCCTAGACATCTTCTGAGGAAACGGTTGGGTAAAAAGGGAAGTTGACTTGCTTAAACAAGACTCTAGCCTTCAGAAGTGATGCAATCCCAGAATGCATTGCAACAGGTTCGGTGAATAAATCCAAGATGGTGAATAAGGCAACTTATAAAGATCTCCCTGCTCTCTCGCGTGTCATATTGTTCTTCACTCTTATAAAGTAATGTGTTTTCTTTTAGGTAAAGTGTCTCTCTTTGAAGATGTATTTGCTGTAAATCCTTGACCTAAGGCTCTCCTATTAATATTTTTCTATAATATTTTTCTGTGCATTAACAAAAAGCATATTTCAAGGTTTTTTTTTTGGTCTCTTGACTAAGAGTCAAGCACAAGAGTGCTTCAGAATCTTTTGCTGTATTTAGAGAATAAAAACAAAATGCAGGAAGCATGTATGAATTTAATTTCTTTTGCTCTGCAAATAATGTTAAACACATTTTGAACTGCCAATCAAAAGTTGATATTTTTTGTATTTTTAAAAGACGTCTCATGCTTATCCAGGTTGCATTGATTTGAAAAGTACAATAAGAAAGAGTTGATTGGGAATGTTTCTTAAGTAGATTTGAGTCATAAGGGCCACAAAATGAGATAAAGTTTGGCATTATATATTTTTTGCTTCTGATTTATGTAGAGACCCAGTGAATATCTTCATTTGACTGGGTTAGTTTGTACAAGGACATGTTCAGGATAGCACACCACAAAAGGGTGACGATGGCCAAACAAAGCCAAAGTTTCCCCCTAAAGCCACGGCTGCTTGACCTCCTCTTGAATCGTCCTGATGACAAGAGCTGCGTTTTCATCTGTATCGACCCCTGACGGATCCTGCCATCTGTGAGGGTGAGCCTGTCGTCTACAGCAACCTATTAATCTGTTTCTTCCTCTGGCTTTGAGCAAGGTCACCCCCCCTGCCGTCCCGGGAATGAAACGTCCCAGGTGCCGTAAAGGACAGTAAATGCGCTCCTGTAGTCATGTGAGGACACTGAAGATTGTTGATCAGACATGTTGATGTGGTTTTGTGTTCTTTATCAAAGAGTGAAGGACACAAAATACTGCTCACCATTTTTGCGGTGCTTCAGCAGTATAAAACTGAGCTTGGAAACACAATCACAGTAGATCTGAACAGTTTGTAAAGGAAGTGAGTGATGTTGCCTGCGCAGCTGCTAAAAAGATTTCTGTCATGCGGCTTTGTGCGTTTGCTTGAGTATTCTTGGTTGTTGCTAGGATTTACTATGCGGTAACTAGAGTGTTCTGGACGGTTGCTAGGTGGTTACTAAGGTGTTGTGGATGGTTGATGAATAGTTGCCTGGTAGATTATATGGTGCTCTGTGTTGTTGCAAAGTAAAGTAGTTACTAGGGTGTTCTATGTGGTTGCTAGGATGTTCTAGGCAGGTGGCAGGTAGTTTATGTGGTATTCTGGTCTATTATATGGTGACCTGTGATGTTGCAAGTTACAGTAGTTACTAGGGTGTGCTGTGTGGTTACTAGAGTGTCCTGGGTTGTTGTTGTTAAGTACAGTATTTACCAGGGTATTTGTTTACCAGGGTGTTCTGCATGGTTGCTAGGTGGTTTACTAGGGTGTTCTAGATGGTTCCAAGGTACAATAGTTGCCAGAGTGTTATTTGTGGTTACTAGGGTGTTCTGGATGGTTACTAGGTGGTTACTAGGGTGTTCTGGGTGGTTGCTAGGTACAGTAGTTACCAGAGTGTTATATGTTGTTACTTGGGTGTTCTGAATGGTTACTAGGTGGTTACTAGGGTGTTCTGGATGGTTTCTAGGTACAATAGTTACCAAAGTTTTATTTGTGGTTACTAGGGTGTTCTGGATGGTTTCTAGGCACAGTAGTTACCAGAGTGTTATATGTTGTTACTAGGGTGTTCTGAATGGTTACTAGGTGGTTACTAGGGTGTTGTGGGTGGTTGCTAGGTGGTTACTATGGTGTTCTGGGTTGTTGCTAGGTACAGTAGTTACCGGGGTGTTAGGTGTGGTTACTAGGGTGTTCTGGATGGTTGCTAAGTGGTTACTATGGTGTTTTGGGTTGTTGCTTGGTACAGTAGTTAGCGGAGTGTTAGGTGTGGTTACTAGGGTGTTCTGGACGGTTGCTAGGTGGTTGCTATGGTGTTTTGGGTTGTTGCTTGGTACAGTGGTTACCAGGGTGTTAGGTGTGGTTACTAGGGTGTTCTGGATGGTTGCTAGGTGGTTACTATGGTGTTTTGGGTTGTTGCTAGGTACAGTAGTACTGAATGTTTGTCACTAGTTTTATTATAAAGATTTTTTTTCAGGCAGTGTTCAGTGTGGCCTGTGAGTTTTGTGCCGGAGTTCAATATGCAAGGCTAGAGTTGTTCTCTGAAGAGTAATATCATCACTGCCGAACATATTTCATCTATAATCAATTAAATCAGTGTGTTTAGTGTGATTCTATCTATCATTACTGTATAGGTGACTGTACCTGTAGTGTTTATTTTCTATTGGACAATGTGTTGAGATAAACAGAAAACACAGCTCCTTGAGTCATCAATGACTTCCTGTACAGCGATAGAGTCCTGCAACCACTGCTTTAATACGCCCCTTGTACCGTATTGATAAAGTGAACAAAAACATGCTGCTCATCTGTTTATCTACAAAGAGTTGAGTTTGTCTTTTGACTACAGGAGGAGGCGGTTGGAAAATGCTGATGTGTCCTTTACGCTCTACATGCTAATCGCTGTGTGTCTCTCGCTCTGTCCGTGTGGCTGATATCAACACAAATCCTCCATCACTATGATGATGGCTCCCCATTTCCACGTTCTTGTGTTTTGCTCTGTTTTCCTGTTTCGTCAGCAATTATTGAATCCCTGATTGTTCAGCTGTGTATAATTATGAAAAACAATTGTAAAACAGATGTGAGTGTTTCTTCAACTGTAGGCACTTTTGGCCCAGTGGACACTTAGAAAATAAACTTGCACTTGCACTATTTTATTTCGTTTGTCTACTAACCGTGGACAGATGCGTCACAGAAGACATACGTTTTTAACATATTTATCACATCTTTGATAACATTTTAGGGAGGAAATAATAAAGATTTGTTGCATATTGTGACTAAATTACAGCTTGTGTAAAAAAAATGCATAATAAATAAACTAAGAAATATAAAAATAAGTAATATGTAGAAACTAAAAGTGTGATATTTACCTTGACTTTTCTTTTTTCTTCAGATTTCAGATTATTTTGTTGACTTTTGATAAAATGTTTTAAAGGATTATAATTGTAGAAATAATGTCTTAATTCTGTTTTTACAAATTAAATATTTGCGAAAAGCATTTTTACAAAACTACTATTGAAAATGTTATTTTTTTTTTACAAATATATTTTAGATAAATTAATTGTAAAAATTATTTTTACAATATGTCTTTAAAAAAAATTATAATATTATGGGAATTGTTGTAATAAAAAAAATACAACATATTGTATAATAGATAATGTAAATATAATATGATGGATTTTTTATACATATATATATTGTAAGATTGATGTGACATTTACCTAAAATCTTCTTTGTTTTTCACATCTTAAATTATTTTGTTGACGTTTAATAAAACGTTATTAAATCTATAAAAATCTATGTTTATTGTGAGAAAAAAAAAACTTTTACAAAATAACAACTAAAAGTCTTTTTTACAAATATATATTATAAATATGAATTAATAATTATTTTTAAAATCTTTGTATGAATTGTTTCAACTAAACACATTTTGGATAATGTGAATATGATATGATGTATTTTTGTATTTAAAGATTCAGAATGTATCTAAAACAAAAGTAAAAAAATGAATTATTAAAAGACTTTGGAGCATCAAAAATAAAATGAAATTCATATGATAAAACTAGCTCTCTTCATAATTGATTTCTATTAGTGACATAAAAGTGCTTGTGCTGTTGAAACAAACCCACCTGCATATGAGACACCCATCTACACTTGTGTGTGTTCACCAAAATAATCATGTTAGACATTTTATTTCTTTGTCTGTTTCCACAATAGGCGACTTTCTGTGATCTGGCAGTTCTTGCGCGGCTCTTAAGGGAAGCTCTGTTGTCTGCTTTCTAAAAGCGTTCGACTCGGAGTGCCTCTCCGTTCTCAGGTAGCTCATCTGGGAGGCTCGCGGCTCACCTGATGTTGTTAACGGGCCATCTGCTACACGCTCCCCATCCGTATCCCTCGCCCCGAGAAGATTCATCAGAGGCTCGGCTGTAAATAACACAGCTCTCGGTTATGTGTTTTTAGCGCCGTCATATTCGTGCCCCGCGGTCATATGGATGCTTTCCATTTCTGCATCCGCTTACTGGAGGAGAAGCCGGGGAAAGTCAAAGTTAGTCCCTCCAGAGGAGCGTCTTTCCTGCGCGAGACAGCCTGTCACTCAGAGGCGTCTCTCTGTAGCCGGCTCACCTGGAGAGGGCTGTTGCCAGGGGCGTAGCCGTAAGACAGGCGCCACGGGGGCTCGCTCTACCTCTGCCTGTGTTTTTGTACCCATAATCCCCCAGTGCTGCCCTCTCCCTCCGTCAGTACCCCTGAGGCGCTGACTTGCGTGTTTCATGTTGGTCGAGAGCTGTGAATCTTCAGGAAATCGCCAAAACCGGCTGCATTCAAAAGGACCCAACTTTAGCCGGCGCTCTGAAGACGCCTTTGTCATGAAAGACCTCATGGACCTGCTGTTTGCTCTAATAAATGCTAGAGCTGCGGCGCTGGCTGGTGGTGACCAGGGGTACTGCGGGAGAGTTCAGCAGGTTACTGTCAGAAATTGCTAATTAAATGTTTATTTACTCTATTGCAAACCTGAAAGACCGATTGTTTTTCTAAGAGGCATTCAAAAATCTCTTAATGTAGCTGTTCACTTTCACTATACAGCACTGTCAAGCACCTTAAAACTGTTTATTCGACTCTTGTGCTATATTCAGAGCTTAATGAAGTCATCTGAGGCTTTGCGTGAAGAACAGACCCAGATTTAGCAGATGAATCTTTTCACATTGTGCTTATTTTGATAAAACATTATTAGGGTCAGTATTTCTGGTTGCAGTGGAAATTACATAATTTTATAAATAACATTTAAAAAATGTTTAGCACAACACATTTCACACCTCATAAATACAGAAAATACATTTTTTAGACATGCATTTTAAAAAAAAGATGCATTTAATTTACTTTTAAAAAAATATGATTTTTTTTATGATGGATATTTTTTATATTAAGATTAAGAATAGATCTTAAAGAGAATAGAATATAAAACGCTAGCACTTTTTACAGTCCTGTTGCTCATGTACATACTATGTACTTATTATAGTAATTATAATTACTAGGTAATAACAAGCAACGTAGTTATCTTATATTACCAGTTCTACACTGTACAATAAGTACACTGCAAGTACATGTAAGTTCAAGTAATGTAAAATAAAGTGAAACCAATAAAACAAATAAAAAGATATATATGTAAAAGATGGAAAAATAATGATAGTGGCATAAAATTCTGATTTGTTTATGGGTTAGCACTTGGCATTATTGATGTCAACTGGTTTTAAAGTGTCAATTTTTAATAAAAAATATTAGATTTGAGACCTGCGGTTCAGTCATTATATAAAAAGGGGAAACAACAAAAAAACCATTAAAGTATATTAAACCATATAAAGTTTATATGACATGTATTGCACTATATAAGTCTTCTGAAGTCATTTGATGCTTTTTGTGAGGAACTGACCTTAAATCCTTATTAGGTTTAGTATTTATATATATTTTTGTGTGTAAATTGTCGTAATTTTGTTACAAAAATCACATAAATAATGCGTCTTTAAAGTGTTTCTATAAATATTCCAAAGGTTTATTTCATTATTTAATTATAGTTGTGATTGAAGATAGAATATTTATGATGGATTAAAGGTAAAACAATAAATTCAGTCATCTGGCTCAGTTTAAATTTAGCTTTGTTCATCACATACAGTTGTCATTGGACTTGCAATATAGCACATATATTCATATGAACCACTTTTGTTGGTCATTTGTGAAGCCTGACAGTTAGTTTTGGGCTGTCAGATTGACATGAAGGTGAGCCAGTGCTCATCAAAGATTTGGAGTTCGTGACAGTTTGAGATGTAATTTGGATGTTTGTATTGAAACGCTTAGGGCTGGATGTATTTTTCACCCTGGTAATTCCCTCACACATCTGTAAGCCTCTTTATGTCACTGTTTTCATGGAAGAGTGACGGTATTTTGTGTACTTCGTGAGTTTCCTCAGATTGAATGTGAAACTCACATGACCTGCTGTAGTTTGGCACACTTAAAAAAATAACACGCTTGGATGTACCTTTTCATCTAAAAAAAAAAACTCATCGTGTTGTGGTTGTTGATGGTCTCGAGGTCCTTCGGGACCAAACGTGTTCAGTGTCACATGTTTCATTAGTAGTTCACACTCTGAGCGTCTTATTGCTGAAGATGTGACTCTTTCAGGGGGTTTTTCATCAGATATCTGTGCTTGTGTGTGTGTGTGTGTGTGAGAGATCTCTGTGGGCCGCCGGAGATTATGTACTGATGATTTGTAAGAGCAGTAATAAACACAAAGCCCAGGAGATGTTTGAGATGTTTAATAATGCATTATGTTCATAAAAGTGCTGCCCGGCCAATGAGTCCCTATAGAGAACAAGCCCACAGGGAGAAAATACTGGAGCCAATGTGTGTGTGAAGGTGAATATATAAGCCTCACGTGTCTCACAGCATCTTACGGTATACTGTATCGCCTTGACAAGCCGTCATGGATAAAATCCTGTTCTTAAGTGCCTTACATGGTGAATAAAGGTTAAATATATTTTAGAATTTCTGTACTATGTGTATATTGGCTTAAAAATGTATTTAGACACATTTTACTCTTACCGAAAGTTTTTGCATTAAATATCAAAATATAAGAAAATACAGATAAATAAATTATTAAAAAATTAAACCTCATTTGAACAAGTATAATTGTCATATTTTGTTTTTAGAAAATATGTTTAGAATTTATTTTTAAAGTAAAACAAACGTATTACAAAAAAAAACGTATTACAGTAAAAAAAAATGTATTACAAAATCTGAAACCCTTAATACAAGTGTAATTGTGTCAGATATAACCTTTTGTGTTTAGTACATATATTTTGAATTTATTTTATTTTGCTCATAAACATAAAAGTACTTGTCATTTATTCCAGTAAAAATAAATAAATGCAAAATAAATGTAAAAATCTGAATATCAGCTTGAACTACTTGCTTTTGGTGAATATGTATAAAATGAATGAATATATAAAATAAAATATATTTAAAAAATTCAAGCAAGTGTGGTGTATTCCAGTTAAAATAAAATAAATAAAAAAGAGCAGAAAATCATTGAAAAACATTTTAAAAATCCTTAAATGTAAGTGTGATTTATTACTATTTGTTTAATAAAAATCTCAGAAATCTCATTTACTCCAGTGTAAAAAAATTAATAGAACACATCTGAGCATTCTTAAGCAAAATTTTTTCAGAAATTGAAATGTTTTAGAGAATATATTAATTTTTGTTATAAGCATAAATTTAATTAGATCAGTTTTAAGAATTGATTCAGCAAAGCCGATTCTGATTCTTAAACCCATTCTAAAAACCCTGTGCCATAAACTCTCCAATAAAGCCATAGGTAAGCACATAATTATGTTTACTTTTTGATTAGGTTTTATTAATAAGAGCTCTTATTATAATTTTACGTGTCCCAGATCGGTTTGTTAGTCATGATTCAGCTCATAAAAATTAAACCATTTAGGACCGAATTGTAATTTGCATTTAAGCAATAATAAAATTCATTAACACCAGAAGGTTCTCGGTTCAGTGAGTCAATCAAATGTTAAAACATCTCACTGAACCAACACCAACAGCTGAGTCAGATTCAGAAGTGAACGAATCGTTCGGGTTTTGATTCGTTGACAAGATCAGTCTCCAAATAACAATTTGTCAGATTTGCATGGCTCCAGACGTCACCAGCACCTCCTGAAATCATCCCGGTGGCCTTGAGTTAATATTCCAGAGTTAACACAAATGCTTGGCCTCTCTCACCCGATCCGTTGGCTTCCCTCTTGTTTGTATCCTTCATCTTTTATTGAGATCACTCGTCTCCAGCGAAGCCGCACGCAGCTGCGCCTCTGCGCCGCTTTCAAGCGCACTTCACAGCTGATTCTTATTGATGTTTGTCCGACTGTGTCCTTCACTACGCCACTAAAACAAAAAGGCTTTGAGAGGCAAGTTTGTCTTTCAGCACACGCAGTCGGAGGAAGAGACGCATCTCGCTCTTTACCTCGTTCTCTCTCCGCTTTATTACTTTCTTCATCAAGGCTTTTACAAAAGCATTTATTATTACTGCTGGAGTATCAAGGGCAAAGACTGTTGAATGTTAAAATGAGAGGAATTTAAGTTTCAGTGATGTTTTTCATGGAACATTTAAGATCAGGTCACACTGTTCTCATGCTTGTGCACTTGCAAAAATGTTGAAATATGCTGCAGCGATTGTATCAGATGATCATTTCATAATAATGTGTGAGATATGCTAAGCATGTACTATCCCACTGTTAGCTTGCAGATAGATGGATAAGTCGGTAAGAAAATAATTTCTAATAAATTGATCAAAAGTGACAGTAAAGACGTTTTTAACATTGCATAGGAATCATATATTTAAAAAATGTTATCAACAATAATAATAATCAGAAACGTTTCTTTATCATATTAGAATCATTTCTGAAGGATCATGTGACACTGAAGACTGGAGGATAGATGCTGAAAATCCAGCTTTAATCACAAGAATAAATTTGATTTTACAATATATTCAAATAGAAAACATTATTTTAAATTGCATTAATATTTCACAGTTTTACTGCTTTTACTGTATTGTTGAGCAAATTAGTGCAGCCTTGGTGTGAGCAAAAGACACTTAAAAAAAATGTAAATAAATAAATATATTAAAAATAGACTTTGTGAATTTAATTGATCTCTCCTATATTTAGAAACAAAGCTGGATACTGTTAAAAGAAGAGACAATAGACTGAATGTGGATAATAATTCAAATTAATAACTCAATTCTTTTTGAATTTGATGAGAAGAGGATAACATTAATATTGAGATGACTTTTGATTGCAGGCTTTGGTGTCTGAGCACAGTTCGAGACATTGAGATCTCTGCTGAAGTGTTACTTTTTCTCGAGAGGAACATCTGAGAAAATCTTATTTTCACATCTGAGATAATAAAGAGGGATAATAGCGCGGTACACAGTATTCTAATTACTTTTACGCATTCTTCATTTATGTCATTTTATTACACTTAATAAATAAATGACATTACTTAAGTTACACATGCAGTGTTAAAAATCCATGAATTAAAAATCATATTTTGTGCATTAGTTAGAATACTAGTTTCAGGAAGATATTCACAGAGACTGAGAATGAAGATATACTGCACCTTATTTGTTTTCTTTATTTTACAAAACCAAAATTGACATTGCCAGATGAAAATATTCATTTTTTTTTTTTTGTCAGTGTTTAATAAAAGACCTGTAAGTTTCACCTTGTAGTGTATATTTAATTAAACATGAAATTAACTTGAGTGTAAAGTTATTAGTAATCTTATTTTTTTAAACAGTAATAAGTATTGTAATCGAATTACAATATTAAAGAAGCAATTAGTAATTAGTAGTGGATTACTTTTTATGAGTAACTTATCCAACACTTTTCTTATAAATGAAACCAAGTGTGGAGAAGCAAGGTACTTTCTGTTTTCTTGTTGAAACTGTGACAGGATGTGAAGGAGGAAGGTTTAGTTATTTGTATTAATCTAATGTTATCCGCATCTAACTTCACTTTAAAGTTAAAGGGGTCATACAAACCCAGTTTTCCACAAGCTAATATGATTATTTAGGATCTTAATGTTTGTAATTTTGTAATATAGTTTGTTTTAAAATGTCTCAAAGATATTTTTTAAAAACGCTAATTTCCCCCTGTCATAAACAGCTCTTTAGAAATCACTCTGTTCTGTGTACTTCCCCTTTAAATCTTTAATGAGTTCCGCTGACTCCGCCCCTCTTTTCCAGAGGCTCTCCAGGGATCTTTTTTTAGCTGTATTCATAGTGAAACTTGCTAATTAGCACATTATTAGGAAAGGCCATGTGCAAAGATTCATTAAAAGATATTATACTCACTGCTTCTGTAGGTGAGATTGGATCATGAATGATTCTCGCGAACATAAACGCATTTCTGCCTTCAGTCACTCAGATGTCGGGAGTAAATCACTACTGCTCTGTTCATTAATACATTCAACAACAAAACACC
>JAUCMT010000154.1:2050258-2073871 GCA_032357475.1 Enteromius thamalakanensis | reverse complement strand
GAGTTCTATGATGCCGTCACAGGTAAGACATTTTAAATGGCATATGATGGTTTAAAAAAAAAAAAAAGATGTTATCACGTGTATGTTTAGCGTCACTAATGAAGTGTGTATTTACGCACTTTTTGCAGCTGAATATCGCCATAACCAATCATAGACATTGTGTGCGTGATTGTAGTGGTGATGAATGGATAAATGAAAATGAATGGATGGATAAATATCATTTATCATGAATGGATAATGCATTAATCACACACCCTTGTGTTGTTCCAAACCAGTAAGACCTTCGTTTATCTTCTGAACACAAATTCAGATATTTTTGATGTGTTTCCAAAGATGAATAAAGGTCTTATGACATGATTGATTAATGAAGGAATGTTATTTTTTTGGGGTGAACTATCACTTTAAATTGATTCATGATCAGAAGTCATTTGTAGCATGACATCTGCGACACAAGCCCATCCAGAGCTGTCGCGTGTCATGAAAACATTGACATTCACACACAGCAGTCTAAAACAGCTGTGTTTTTATTGAGGGTTTTCTAATTTGTCCCCTATTGTTAGTGTTTTGGCCACTGTTGACTCTGTCTTTTATTCTTGTGTGTTTATGATTGAGTGGCCGCAACGTGGCGTGCCGTTCTGGTGTCGGCTTACTGCAGTTTGTTGATGGCTTCAATTATGTAGTGCTGTGTTCAAATGGTCTGATGGCTTCTGTCATTGCTGAGTTGAAATGAGATGAAAATAATATTATGAATAAATAAACAAGGCGATACGGACCTTTGCAGGTCATTGTGCTGGGCTCCTGAAGTCTGAAGTTTTCTTTACTTTTAAGACGGTGATATTAATGAATATATCATGTTTTCCTCAATATTTTCAAGAAGCTTTTTAAGAAGCTGCTCAATTTAGAAAAAGATGTTTTATTTATTTTTTTTATTACTTTTATTTTTTTGCAGACAATATTGTGTAAAAGAATAAAATCTATGATTTCTGTGCCTGTCTGTACCATTTCATAGAAAACAATCAAAACTAATAAAATATTAGTTTATTAAATAATTTTTTTTATTAATTGTGCAGCCCTGAATTTATATAGGCTGCTTGATATAATTATTTTTGAAGCGTAAAATTAGTTTATTTTGTACACTCGTTTAAGCACTTTTTTTATCATTATAAAAATATCATCATCAAAAATATTTAACCCCCCTAAGGTCGCAGTCTATCTGAATATCTCTAAAAAAGACATGCTTATGTGTCCCAGGCTTGGATTCAGACGAGTCCTGTGAAGGCACATCAGAAGCCAGTTTTAAAGATGCTGTAGTGTATGCCGGCGATCAGAAGAACAATGGAGCGGTACCTCAGGAGAACGGAATTAAGAAGCACAGGTAAAGCCAGATTCCAGTGCTTTATGCTCTTTTATCATGCTCTTTGTCTCTGCTTTTAATCTTTCTTTCTCTTCTTTCTCAAGCGTATCATTCTTTGTCTCATCTTTGCAGTTCATTCTTGTTCATTTATAATACTCCTACTGGTACACCTAATGTTTCTGAATGAGAAAATTCTTCTGCCCTCTCAGATCGTCTCTTCCTGCCCCCATGTTCTCCAGGAATGATTTTAGTGTGTGGAGCATTCTTAAGAAATGTATTGGACTGGTAAGGATAAATGAATAATTAACAACTAAACAACTTTAGCGCAACAATCACATTTTTGTGGAATATTGCCATGTTAATTCTTAAAACTTCCCCTCCATCTTGAAACGATACCGGTTCTGTGATGACATGAGAGCGGGTCAGTAAAAATCCCTGGCCTCCAGCAGCTGTCACTCACATGAGAACACAGCAATTACTAACCACAGTGACCCAATCAATTCCTGACGGACAAGCCCTGTGTTTTTCTCATTAAAGAAGCTGTTAACCTCTAATATTTGTCACAGTAGGAAAGAAAAAAACGCATGCAGTGTCCTTTAATTAAATTTTTTTTTGCAACTGATTAATAAATATACATCAGACTTAAGTGTACAAGGTTTCTGTCCATGACAAATTTTTAGGGTAACGAATATGAAAAACACTACTAAAAATTTGGGATTCAGTGCACAATGCCCTTTAGTGTTTGTCGTTCTCTTAAAAGGAGTTGAACAACTTCTGAGAAAGGTTGAAATCTTCTGAAATCCAAATCCTCGAAAGTCCTTGACAGATCTCTTAAAGTCTATAATTTATGTATATGCAGTAAATCTGACTGATATGACAAGCTGACTTAGTTTACCTAAAAAACATATCTCTGGTCGTTTTCTATTCGCTTGCTCTCAGTCCAGCTGTTTTTGTCCATTTAAGAATGTGCCTTGGGGCCCTTTTAAGAAGGTGTTTAAATACTGTCTACTGGACATAGCACTGAAGCGCTGAACTTGTGCAGGGTTTCTTTAAGAACAGTTAGTACTTTAAAGGCATGAAGTTGGTCCTGATCAGTCTGTTTGCTGGTGCTGTTCTCTAGGAGCTGTCTAAGATCACCATGCCCATTGTGTTCAATGAACCCCTGAGCTTTCTACAGAGAATCTCGGAGTATATGGAGCACACATACCTCATCCAGAAAGCCTGCTCTCAGTCTGACTCTATAGAGAGGATGCAGGTGAGACCACACACACCTCTTAAAGGAAGATTGCCATCATTAGTTTATCATTTCAATATAGGCTAGGACTCTAAATCGATGAATGGACATGAATTGTGAGGCAGTTGGTGAATTGCAAACCTGTTTTTCTGTCTTTCTTTCAAGACGGTAGCTGCCTTTGCTGTGTCTGCAGTCGCTTCTCAGTGGGATAGAACTGGAAAACCTTTCAACCCGCTTTTAGGAGAAACCTATGAACTCACACGGTAAAGGCACTTCAGCAGAGTGATTAATAACGAACTATGATGATAAGATTTGAGGATGTTGTTGAATGTGGGTTAGATTAGAATTGGTCCACAGGGAAACTGGTCTCTGTCATTTGTGTAACTCTACTTCTCCTTCCCCTTAACGCTTCCTTCCTCTGCTCTTGTTGGCTTCTCTTCTCAGAGAGGATCAGGGTTTCAGACTGATCTCAGAGCAAGTGAGTCACCATCCTCCAATCAGTGCGTTCCACACTGAGAGTCTGTCAGGTGACTTTGTGTTCCACGGCTCCATCTACCCCAAACTCAAGTTCTGGGGCAAAAGTGTTGAGGCAGAACCGAAAGGAACCATCACGCTAGAGCTTTACAAGTGAGCGTGCCATCGTTAAGTGTACAGAGTGGACCATGTTTGAGAGATTCCCTGATTTATATTTGTTGATTTGGATTTCCTCTTTATTTATAATAATAATAATTATTATTATTATGTTAGTCAGTTATTTATTTATATTATTCTCTTTTTTTTTGTTTGTCTGTTTTTTTGGGGGGGGGGTTGCTTTATTTTATATTTTGTTTGGTTTATTTTCTTTTTCTTTTCTTTTTTTTACATTATCTGCCTGCTTTTTCAATTTAGCTTGGTTGTTTAATATGACTTTAGATAAGTTTTTTTTTAGTTTTTTTTTTTTTTAGTTTTTTTTTGTGTGAGGTCACGTGGGTGAGGTAGTGCCTTTTATTTATTTGTTTTATAATTATTTGTTTTTATTTTGTTTATTTTTGGGGTGATGCATGTTTGTCTTTTTAGTTATTTTTTTGTGGTTTAGTTTGGCTTTTTTTTTCTTTTTTTTGTTGTTGTTTATCATCACATTTTAATGTAGCTAATGCTGTTTTTTGGGGAGGTTTTTTGGGTGGGGGGTTCATTTTTTATTTAGCTTTTTTTGAGTTTTATTTGTTTTTTGATATTGCGTTTTTAAGTTAGCTTTTACAGCCGTACATTTAGATAACTTTCTTGCTATTTTTGTGTTCGTGAAAAGGTTTATTAATTGTGTGAGTGAAATTTTTCTTGGATGAGTCAGTGGTGGGATTTGAGAGCAAAGGGTTCTGTGGTTGCCGAGTAACTGCCTGTTTACTTACGTGTGTGTGTGTGTGTGTGTGTGTTTATCCTCACAGGCATAAAGAGGCATACACATGGACGAACCCATTCTGCTGTGTACACAATATAATTCTTGGTAAACTGTGGATTGAACAGTACGGCACTGTAGAAATTGTCAACCACAGGTAAAGCCCGATTGTTGAGTTTTAATGACCCATCTCTTCTATTTTGAATTCACACGGATGTCTGAATGATTCATGCTGTGTGTTATTGGTTAGTACTGGAGAGAAGTGCGTGCTGAACTTTAAACCCTGTGGGATGTTTGGAAAGGAGCTGCACAGAGTTGAAGGTTACGTCCAGGATAAGAGGTGAGATCCTGACTCGCTTGATTTTAAACGAGGAAGGTATTGCATCGATCAATATATCAGTAGTCTTGGATTTATACTTACACCTAGCAGCATTACACAAAAGGTCAAATCGTTTCTACTATCAGCTTCATTATAGAAATGCACTCAATTTACAATCAGTCTTGATTAATTTATCCTGTGAGAGTGACAGTCCAAAACTTAGATTACTTTATTGTTATTGAACATCTGATCTGGTAAAATGAGGTGACCCGCTCTATACTTTATTTATTTTTAGGATAGTGCCATGACTAATATGACAAGTCATATGTACAATTAATTTTATTTTTTAACAATGATGACCTTTAAGATTTTAAAGTTGAGAAAACAGACACCTTTGATCCCCGTCACAATGGGCAAAGACTTAATAATTAAGGTGCAACTAAGTGCCATGTCATACACAACTGCTTGTAGAAGATGTAGTCTACTTGCAATATCCAGCTGCATCAAGAATTGGATCACGCCAATGTACCGCATAATGTAAACTCTCCAAAGGTTGTTGCTACCATAAATGGTTAATTCTGAACATGTTACATCATTGCTTTTTTGTGCTACCTAACAACTAGCATGCCAATGTTTCAATGGTTTTAATAAATGTTCTTTATTTAACCAAAGCATGTTTCCTGTTGTTTTCCTCCGTGTATGTCACATCCAGTAAGAAGAAGCGCTGTGTGATCTATGGCAAATGGACAGAGTGTATGTGGAGCGTCGACCCACAGGTGTACGAGGCCCATCGGAAACTTGAGAAGAAAGGAACAGACACTAAAAAACAGAAACAGGTGTGGAAGATAATAGCTGACCACTCATGCTACTTCTGAGATGTAGACTATTATCATTAGGAGGTGATTCATGCACCTGCCATGTTACTGAACTGTTTGCATTGGTGTGTGTGTGGTTTAAATGTGCTAATGTATGTACAGCTGTGTGTAGGTGTGTTAAATACTTATCATGCCTCAGAGCTTTGCCTCTGTTCAGGTTTTTGTCAGTTCATTTGTTTATTTAAACACGTGTCTCATTACATGACAACACACCCAGTTGATTGCTATATTTAACAGACGTCTCGTCAATGAGCTTCTGTGCGTTTTCTCTATGGTTTCATACATTGTGAATATAAAATGGTCGCTAGCATACTCATGTCATTCCAAAGAGTTTTTTTTCTCGTGTGGAACATAAAGGTAAACACTTGGAGAAATGTCTCTGTTTTTATTCACAGGATAGAGTTGAATGTCCAAAATATCATCTTTTGTGTTTTGCAAAAGAAAGCGTGAAAGCCGGGGCCGAACATATCACAAATATAACTTTCATTTTCAACGATAGACCAGTATATGTACTGAAGGGGGCACTTCTGATCTTGTGTCTAATGTTTTTAGGCTTTTTCTGAATACTAGGTATTGTGTGAATAATAAAAATGAAGGCATATTATTGTGTTTAATCTGTAAACTTGCACCAACAGGAGGAGCAAGAAGCCGTTAACGAGGATGCTGATGAAATGCCTGAAGTACAGGAGACTGTGGCAGTGATTCCTGGTAGCACATTATTATGGAGAATATCATCACGGCCACCTCATTCAGCAGAGGTACCCACACACACACTGTTCTCTGAAGGCACAGACACGTCAACACATGGCTTTAAGTGAAAAATCTGTAACAAAGTCTTCTCACTTAAAAAGTGATATTTAATGGTTTTTAAAGATGTTTCTTCTGCTCATCAAGGCTGCATTTATTAATTAAAAATTCAGAAAAAAATGTAATATTGTGAAATATTATTTCAATTTAAAATAACTGTTTCATGTGTGAATATATTTTAAAATGTAATTTATTCCTGTGAAACAAAGCATAATTTCTCCAGTCTTCAGTGTCACGTGATCCTTTCAGAAATCATTCTAATATGCTGATGTATTACTAGAATTGTCAATGTTGGAAACACGTGCAGACAAATATATTTTTTGAAACCTGTTTTTTTCTTTTTTATATCTTCCTTCCTTTTTTTTTCTCCTCAGGATTCTTTAATGAATAACAAGTAAAAAACAACATAATTTTTTTACCAAATATAAAACATCTCTAAAATTTAAATCTATGCTGTGACTTTTTTTTTTGTTCATTTAATAGATCCTACTACTGTAACATAAATAAACATTTTAAATAAATGCTTCTCTTTTTAATATTTTAATAATCCTAGAATCCTAAAAAAAACTATTAAGCTGCTCAACTGTTTCCAACACTGATAATAAAACATCAGCATATTAGATTGATTTCTGAAAAGATCATGTGAAGACTGGAGTAATGATGCTTTGTTTCACAGGAATAAATTACATTTTAAAATATATTCACACAGAAAACAGTTATTTTAAATTGAAATAATATTCCACAATATTAAACAGTTTTTCTGTATTTTTCTGAATAAAGTTTTTTCTGGATTTTTAATCTAATAAATGCAGCCTTGATGAGCTCTTTAAAAACATTAAATATCTTACTGTTCTAAAACTTTTGAACGGGGGTGTATGTATACATACCATCACTTTTAAACAATTTAACACATCCTTACTAAATAAGCATATCAGTTTCTCTCAGAACATACATTTTACATCAACATTAGTGAAGTGATGGTCTTCCTGATTGTTAACCTCTTCTTTTCATTTCTAGATGTATAACTTTACTAATTTTGCCATGACGCTGAATGAGCTGGATCCTGGCATGGAAGGAGTGCTGGCACCAACAGACTGCCGCCTGCGGCCTGACATCAGAGCCATGGAGAACGGCAACATGGGTAATGAAGTCATTAAAACCCCTAACCAGCCCTACAGCGCCCCCCTGCTGTCAACACATGCGAAACCCTAACATTTGATATTTTTTGGACTGTTTGTGCAGATGAAGCCAGCAGAGAAAAAGAGAGACTGGAAGAAAAGCAGAGAGCAGCTCGTAAAGAGCGGGCCAAAGATGGGGAAGAGTGGTCCACTAGGTCAGTGCTGCTCCTTTTTTACTCCTTTTACAGCTTATTCATGTAATTTTTGTAACCTCTCCTACTGTTTTTAGGTGGTTTCAGTTAGGTACAAATCCATACACAGGATCACAGGACTGGCTGTACACTGGCGGCTACTTTGATAGGAGATACACAGACTCTCCTGATATCTACTGATGAGGAGGTGCAAGTTCAAAGAGCAGAGGTTTCATCACTTCCTTCCTCCCTTTCTTGCCATCTACAGCAAACCCCTACACCATGCACCATATCGTATCCAGCCAACAACGATAGCGCTTACGCTCACATTAATACTGAGCTGCCTCCACCTTCAGCACTTTGTGATTGTGTTTTCGTCCTTTGGAAGCATCTTCTCTCACTTCCCATCAACCCTTTAGGTTTTAGCAGTGGAGGAAAGCATCGAAACAGTAGTAGAACCAATTTGCCTTTTTCTGCCTTTGAACATACACACACCCTCATCAGAGCTCCAGTTTGTTTGCTGTAAGCAAAGCCGGAGCTCAATATAGATGTAGTTGTATCACCAATAAAATGTGACTCTGAAGTGCTGTGGCCGTTTCCATGTACAGTAGGTGTTTAACATATATATAAACAAAAAACTAATTCCAGATGTTCTGAGTTTGACGAGCACTGAGCCACCTCTGATCCAGCTGTATGTACAGTAGAGCGTGAAGGTGATCAAGCATTAATGAAATAACACAGTAATAATGTTTAGAGAATGATGATGAATGTTAATAATGAACTGTGTGTGTGTGCTTGAGGCAATTAATGTAAAATATATAGATTTTATTTTAATTGGTACAATATTTTGCCTTTTCCGAGTCAGATTGAATTAATGTGATGCATCCGTTATGGTAAAGTGTTTTAAAAAATAATTTTTTTTCCCCTTTCACTTGGTTGCTTCCACAGAAACTCACATGATGTAAAATAGGCTGATTGTACCCATTCAGTAAGGCTTTGTTGACACACTGTAAATGACCATATATTTCACAGTTTTTCTAATGTATCGGTGTCACACTAAACTGTTCCAGGAGCACTATCCATTGAACTAGTTTTAGGGAGGGTAGGCTGTCACGGGTTGCTTTATTCATTAGCATTTGCATCTGTTATCAAATATAGATGTGTACACTTTGTATTTGAGAAACTAGCGAAATCTATGCAAACTTTCAAACCCCACATAATAATGAACGCACAGAACGGCAGCTTGTGAAAGTGTAAATATAACATGCTACTTATTTGAGAATATTCCCTCCCTGTAGATGCCATCAAAAGTATTTTGCACCTGTCATGTGCTCCTTCACACCATAAAAGAGTGCAGGTCAAATGAGAGGGTTTTAAGCACACTGACGCAACCGATGTTGATCTACTCAAGTACACAAATGTTTTTGATTTCCCACAGTGCCTGACTTTCAATACATCTGTGAATCAATAGTACTTCATCTGGAGATCTTCGATCCCCTTTCAAGTGTTTGTTAGAATGTGCTAGACTTTTTTATTATAATTTCCTAACAGCCTCTCCCCTCGTCTGAGTACTAAACGTCAACATGAATGTCTAAATACTGTTAGCATCTGATAGGTACACACACAGCATTCAGTACACTACTTGTTTTGCATCCTGTATTGTATCTGTTCCTTCATTAAATGTACATGTGATTATTTGAAAACTAGCGTTATAAAACTAATATTCCGCAATTAAACTATGGATTTTATTTTTATGCTGCTTTGTGTCAGTTTTTTTGTTTAAGTGGAATGACAATTGTTCCTCTTCATGTATAAATGTCTTTTTTCAGAGATGATGCTCATAGATTTCTAGCAAGCACATAGCTTATTTTGTGCAATTATATATATATATATATATAGAATTTTTTTTTTTTTTATGTGTCTAAATGTGAGATTAGGATTATACTTTATTGTGTGAATTAATGAAGTTAATGGGGATGTCTTATACAGGTGAAAACAAATTCTAACTGAAATTTTAAATAAATAAAATAAAAAATGATTGAAACCACCGTTTAATTTTTATTTTTTTAAATAATAGTGCTATGAGGTTTATAATATTTAAAAAAAATTTTTTTGTTGTGAAAAAGTCTAGTTCAACAGTTCAACAACAAAAAAGACATAAATGTGCATAAATAAGTGTGACGTGGATTCGTCATCTTAAATTTTGTTCTCAATCATTAAAACTACAATTTGTGGCCAAGTTGTCCTCAGGAGAAAGTGCTGCAAATGGTATAAAACTGTGTTTTTTGCATCACATTGTAGATATTAAACGTTTTAAATTAGGTAGTGTGGATACAAATTAAGGGTCTCGGTGTCTGCTGCGTGTCAAGAGTGACATGTTCAAACAGCCAATCAAATTCGTCATTACGTGCGAACTTGACCAATAGCAACAGGGCTAACAGGATACAGGAAGTCTCGTGCCCATTCTCACCAGTCTCTCTGCAACTCTTCACCGAGTGTCCTCTTGAAGACCCTTACCTGCTGAAAATATACACGAAACACCAGATATCCACCGGTATGATAAACTGTTATTACAATATGTTGTTGTCACATTTATAGCGACGGGATTCGTTTAAGTACGCGTCGGGAACAAAACGCGCAGTCATTGTTGAGTTGTCTAAACGGCAGCTAATGCTAACTGAGCGAAGCCAAACAATACAAATATGATTAACGTTACATCTTCAAGCTGAAACTGTTAAACATAGTACTATATTATATCCTAAAATAATATGTAGAAGCATATTTGTTCACAAACAAGCCAGTCGGTGTGTTTTGAAGCTAGCTAGAGTGCTAATAAATCTTGCTGAGTAACTGTGCTCGCATCATCAGGTTGGTTGAAGGCCAGCACTGTCTTTGAGAAAACCGTTTTTGTTTGAATTAAGAAAGCGCTTGAAACGATGTTGTGTGTATTAAATTTATTTTTAAATGTTTGCGTTGTCTGTCCAGAGATAAGGATGTCATCTGGAGCTCTGTTCCCCAGCCTGGCCTCTGGCTCCCGCAGCTCATCCAGTAAATATCTGGTTGAGTTCAGGGCGGGTAAAATGACTCTGAAGGGCAGCACAGTGACCCCAGACAAGCGCAAAGGCACCGTCTACATCCAGCAGACAGACGACTCGCTTATCCACTTCTGCTGGAAGGACAGGACCTCTGGAAACGTGGAAGATGTAAGGGCTGTTTCCGTTAGCATGCGACCGATGATGTTTTGTGTGGACATCAAAGTCTTGATTTTGCGTTTCAGGATTTGATCATATTCCCGGATGACTGCGAGTTCAAGCGGGTGAACCAGTGCACTACAGGACGCGTGTATGTGCTGAAGTTCAAGGCTGGCTCTAAAAGACTGTTCTTTTGGATGCAGGTGAGATCACGGAGAAAAGTATTTCATGGTGCAGCATTTTTTAGATTTGCTTTGTCAGAATATAATGAAATGATGCACTCCGAGGGGATCCTGATCAGCTCAAGTCACGTTTGTGCTTGCTGTTCCGTCTCTGTAAAGGAACCGAAAACTGATAAAGATGAGGAGCACTGTCGCAAAGTCAACGAGTACCTGAACAACCCACCCATGCCAGGCACTCTGGGAAGTAGAGGAGGTGGTGGCCATGAACTTTCTGCACTTGGTGGTGAGTAATAGAAGACTTGCATTTCACTTTGGGCTTGTCCTAATACCCACACTTGCATTCTTGGTTACTTGAGAGTTTCAGCGATGCACACTTGTCACTTTTCAGTGAAAATCATAAAAGGGCTTTCGCAGGAGTATGTAGATTAGCTAATTTGTTGTTAATTTTTTTAAAACTGGGGTGGGTTGGTCTTTCTGCACTACAAGAAGTTAAAAGGGTCTTGATCCCTACATGCTACATGCACTTTTTCAAGCTGTTTGGACTAAAATGTGTGTTGTCCACCCTACAATGATAAAGATCCACCAGTTGTCCTCTTTTAATTTAATAAAAAATAAGTTACTTTTTCTGAAATCAATCCGTTCTCAAATGTTTGTCGGTGTGACGACACTGAGACAGGCCACTCCCACAATAGATGATTGACAGCAGTGTGTCAGACACATCAGGCAGTATGGTGTCTAAAATGTAAGCATCTTGATTAACTTGTTTTTTAGCTGCTGTAAAAAAAAAATACAGCAGAAATTTCAGTTTCACAGAAGTACTTTGGGATTTTTTTTATTATTTTTTATTTTTTTTATCCCGTCCGAATCTGCCATGTCCGTCTTTCTCTGACATGAGCTCTGCTGAGAAACAGTAGGTAATTTGCTCTGGAATTTTTACAAACTTAGCGGTCCTCTGAGAAATCTAATCCCGTCTGAATGCGAATGTCTGTGATTGCCGAAAATCTTTTTTCCAAAACATGTTCTCTTTTGTGTTTTGGTCAACGTGAACCACCATCTCTAATGCGCCAGTTTTCAAGTGTGCACACCAAATGGATGTTGATGTGTTTGCTACCCTGTGAAGAAATAAAAAAAAAATGAAATCACGTAAATTGTTAAGACTAACGTTACTGTAATGTCAGTGTCTGGTAAGAGTACTTTCATTTCTCCAGTCAATTACATAAGTTTTAATTTATTATGTTATTTATATGTTATTTATTCCAGTGGGTTTTTAAGTTCTATATAGAACCATGTTAATTTATTTATTTTTACATTTATTTATTTTTTTATACATTTAATTTTTTTAAACTTAAGTGTTTAATTATTTGTTTAATAATATTTAATAAGTGTATATATATATTTCTTACAAATTAGGGTTGTCCACGCATCCTGGACATGTGGTCTTGTGCAATGCCCACATGTAAAAACAGACAGTCCTTCCTTCATAATAAACACGGAGATGTTAGTGCCTTCTGAATGCATACATGAAATGATAGACATCGTCTGAAAAAAATCCTAACTAAAACGTTGTTTTGGAAAACTAGTCCCGTCTGAATTGCGCTTAATTTTCATTTGAGAAATAATTTATCTGAAGACTGACTTATTTGAGGGTATTTAAAAGGAAAAATCATAGTTTGTTTATTTTGTAAAATATTTGCAATTGCTTTTTATTTTTATTTGTAAACACTGTTTAAACGTGTCCTATCAGGTATTCTTCTTTATGCACACTTGTAAGTAGACAAGACTGCAAGTGTAGGTTTTTGGGAAAGGCTCTTTGTCAAGATGAGTAATAAGTGAATTTCAGATTTGTACATAACGTAATTTTTTACAAACAGAAGGTGGTCTGCAAAGCCTCCTGGGTAATATGAGTCACAATCAACTCATGCAGCTGATTGGACCAACAGGACTGGGTGGACTCGGTGAGTTTTGTTGTTGTTGTTTATTTTAAAGTAATATATTCCATTAGGGCTGCAGCTATCGAATATTTTAGTAATCGAGTATTCTACAGAAAATGTCATCGAATAAACGAGTAATCAGATAAAATGTTTTTGCTTAATTAAAGAGCAATATTAAATATGCATGAGGAAATAAGAGGTCTCTTCAAAATGAACAACTAATTGGTTACTTTTTGGGGGGGAAAAATCTATTGATAATATTTATAAAATGTTTAATATTAATATTAACATATTAGGTAAAATATTATTATCATACAGTAAGTTAATGGCTGTGCATTTATAGGGTTAGGGTTATTGAGCACATTAGACTTATGGACAGGATTACAACAATTCAACTTTCAGTATTCAAACTAAAGTATCAAGTAATTATCCAAGCCATGTTTTTTTTTTATTTATTTTTTTACGTAGTATTATGTATGTTTAATCGTAAAAGCCATGCACAACTTTATTGACCGTAAACTCATTCCTTTGATAAGTAGCCATGGTATAAGCTGATAAATACGCCGGTATAGTGTAGCGGTGCGTTCACACCACTCTCGCCGCCCTGCAAAGAGGTGGACTGCATTCTGACTGGATGCCGCTGAAACGCACCATAGCTCATTGCCACAAAGTTAACCTTGATTTCAACTCTCCTCGACGCTCTCGCCACCAGCTTACATGTAAAGTGAATTAATTCCGGCCACTCTCGCTGTCAGTGTTCCCTCCACATCTGTCGTGCAGTGTTGCACTGACCATTGTGGTTTATCCCATCCATTTACCTGGTTTCGGGTGACAGTCCGCCTCCGGTCTCTGAGTAGGACATTTTTGTAGTTTTATCCTGTTTATTTCAGTCTCTTTGTTCATCACCATTGTTACGCAGCCCGCACTAGTCCATGCTCGCACCCTCAAATCAAAACACCGCCGTCTTCTTCCGCTTCATGGGTGACGTAAGGGTAAGTGCATTGGCACAGTAATGCGAAAAAACGTGACATGAACTTTTAAATTAATGAATAGAGGCTTCGAGTCAGCAGATTTTGCTTCGATCATTTTTTGGAATCGAGTTATTGGAGTTACTCAAGGAATCGTTTGAGCCATATATCAGTTTTATCAAGTTAATATGTCTTTTCTCTCTGTCTAAGACGGAGGTCACTCTGAAGACTCCAGTAAGGACGTGAGTCGCCCGACGGGGTCGTATTCCTCTCCTCCAGGAACTCTGCCTATAGATGGCCGCACTTCCTCCAGCCCAGCACCGCCCAACACTGACACGCCTTCCTCCATCCACGAACTGCCCCGCCCCTTCTCAGTGTCACCCTTCTCGGGTGAGAAGCTTCCCGGGGATCAGCTCCTGCAGAAGCAGCTCCTGTCTCCGCTCTTCAAGAAAGACGGCAGCTCCATCATGGCGTTCCCCACCGCCCTCTACGCCGCCAAAGCGGCCCTCATGTCAGCCAATCAGAACACCTCAATGCCCGTCGCTATGGAGACAGGCATGCCAAGCGACCAATCGGAGAGCGGAAGCTCAGGGGGAGGAGATGACGACCAGTTGGACACAGCAGAAATTGCCTATCAGGTCAAGGAGCAGCTGCTGAAACACAACATCGGTCAGCGTGTGTTCGGCCACTACGTGCTGGGCCTCTCGCAGGGCTCGGTCAGCGAGATCCTGGCTCGACCTAAACCCTGGAGGAAGCTCACCGTCAAGGGCAAAGAGCCTTTCATCAAAATGAAGCAGTTCTTGTCAGATGAGCAGAACATCCTGGCATTACGCACTATCCAGGTTCGCCAGCGAGGTGAGTGGATATATATACACAGTCAAAGCAAACATTAATCAGACACCCTCAACATTTCTCACATTATCACATTAAAATATGACAAGAACTTGAGTTAAACTGTGTCAGAACATGTCAGGTAACTTTGATTGAAAAGTATGTAGCAAATCAAAAATAGCATTGGTTGCATAAAAGGTTTGGACTAGTCTTAAAAGTTAGTCAGCTAAATTTCTCTATAAGTCTGGTCATACAGTAGCTTTTTTAAATTCAGTTGCATAAAAATGTAGAAAAGGCTGAGTTGATCTGTCTATATAGTTTTTGTATTTTTTTTTCTGTTTTTATTTATTAATAATAAATATTATTGTTATATCAAATCTAATTATTACAATTTTATTATTATTGTTACAATTATTATTAAATTATTTTATTTAAAATCATACAAATATTAAATATTAATAATTAAATAATAATTAATCATTTAGGTTAATGATCATCATGCTAAAACTAAATATATATATTAAATATACTACATCATTTTTTTAGATTTGAGGTGAAATATGACCCTGACATGTTCTCGACAGTCTTTATAAGAGAAGAGACACCCAATATTATTTCCTTCTGATTTGACTCCACATTATAAAAAGTGAAATGGCTTGTGAGCTGTGTTTCATGTCTTTGACCGATCTGATATCCTGAAGATGTCTCATCCCTCTAAACCCCACCCCCAGAGAGAAGCAGTCCGGTTTCCTGTACAAGCGTTTCTTCCGCGCTCCCTCCCAAAGCCTGCGTTTGTTGTGATGCTCTGAAAGTAAAGCGTTCACGTGTTAGCGCACCCTCACTTGATGCCAGCTTCTCAAAGGCAGCCATTGATCTAGCAATCAAACGCGAGGCTTTGGAGCTGCTCTCTGATCAGCCGGCCCACTCACCTCACCTCCTCTCTCTCTCCGACAGGGAGCATCACTCCTCGCATCCGAACTCCTGAAACTGGGTCAGATGATGCCATCAAGAACATTCTGGAGCAGGCCAAGAAGGAGATCCAGTCACAGAGAGGTGGGTACAAAGACACCAAATCCACAGGCAGTTACCTACACAACAACACACACACTTTGATCTATTCCAAGTGACTGTTGCAGGATGTTTTGCATAATGGGATGCCTGGTGTGTGTTGAAATAATATGCTTTTTGTTCAAAATTACTTCACTACAAAAAAAAAAATAGACTAGACAGTATATACTGAATTAAATGCATTTTTCTCAACATAAATATGTGCTTAAATATATTTAAACCTAGCTATAACAACAGTTAGTGAGGTGTATATACTCATATTTATATAAATAAATAAAAACAAATAAATATTAAATAATGTTGTCTAAAAATATATTCTCTTACTGTGCTATGCAATGTTGCTTATTTGCTTAATGTATATTATAAATATTTTTACAGTGTCTTAAAGCATTATTTTAAATAATATTTTTAGAATTAAAAAAAATAAAGCATGCATAATTATATCTTTTTAAGAAAAAAATGAAAAGTGAAAGATTTTTTCAAAAATACACTACTAAGAAAATGTATGTCTGCTCTATTTAATTGTTAATAAATCCATTTAAATAAAAATAATTATTTTTATAAATGACATATTAAAATTGTGCAATATTTTTTCATACACAAATATTAATATAATTTAATGTTTTCAATTTTATAAATTATATTTTGAATATTTATAATATTTTTAGAATAATTCATTTTATTATTTTATTATCAGATAAAAATAATAATATAAATTAAAATTTACTATTAAATACTTACAGAAAATTAATATATAATGGTTATAAAACGATTAAAATGCTTAAAATGGTTCTAATTTTGTATTTTACATATTTTAATAAAATAATTTATTGTTTTATTTAGTTGTCTCAATTATTTTAATTAATAACTATTTGTCTACACACATGCTAATGCTAGTTTGGCGATTATTTTTATAATTAATTTTTATAATAATTAAATATTTTGTCATCGCATTATCAAACACAAAATATTAATATAATTAAATGCCTTTAATATTATATAAATATTGAGTATTAATTAATAGAATTAATTTGTATTTTAATATAATACATTTTTAATACATTGAAATATTATAAATCTATATAATTGATTATTTTATTTATTTATTGTAAATATCGTTACAAATAATCATTATTTGTCTACACATGTGCAAGTGCTAGTTGGCTGTTGTGGTAAATCTTGTGCACCATGAGTGCCACTTTTTAAAGAGTCTTAACTACTTCTGGTGGTCTGTGTGGGGCAGGAGATTGTAAGTCGTCTCTGGGCTGCTCGTCAGGTCGTAACAGCTCCGGAGGAAGCAGCAATTCGGATGAAACCATCAAGAGCATCCTGGAGCAGGCCCGTCGAGAGATGCATGCTCAGCAGCAGGCCCTGCTGGAGATGGAGGTGTGCAGCCGGGCGTCCTCCAGTGAGCGCCTCGCCCTGCAGGACCCCACCAAGACTCAACCTCCGCCCACGCCGCCCTTCATCAAACAGGAAGAGGGTGTGACCAATCCATCCGGCAGCCCTCAGACGCCTCTGAGCGTCCTGTCCCCTGCAGCCTTCGTCCAAAACATCATCCGCAAGGTGAAGTCCGAGATCGGCGAGGCCGGGACATATTTCGACCAGCACTGGTCCTCCGAACGCGGGGCGGTCGTTATGAGCCTGGGTGGTACCGCCCACCCCTTCACCTCCGTATCTCCATCGCTCTCCTCTTCTTCATCTACGGGACATGCCTCCATGCCTCGTCCCTGGCCACGGATGGAGAACGGAGACTGTCCTGTGAATGGCGAGGAAGCGTCCGCCCCCGAGGACGAGCCCATGCTGGGACGGCCGCTGGAGATCAAGATGGAGCCAGACGCGTCAGTCAGCGGAGAGTCGCCCTGTGGAGGAGGACGGGTGTCGTACTACCCCACCTACATCCCCCGAACCCTGAAGCCCACTGTTCCGCCGCTGACCCCAGAGCAGTACGAGATGTACATGTACCGCGAGGTGGACACCCTGGAACTCACCCGGCAGGTGAAGGAGAAACTGGCCAAGAACGGGATCTGCCAGAGGATCTTTGGAGAGAAGGTGGGGTTTAGAAATCTTTATTTAGAATCAATAATATAGTTCAATCACTGTATAATCACTAAAAAATGCTTAGAAAATGGCCAATATGTGCACTATTTACTAACATTTTTAAATAATATTTTTTTCTGTTAATTCTGTTTTTTTTTTATAATTTTATTTAAAATATTTTTAGATAATATTTTTATTTGTATTTATTTTTATGTTCTCTATATTTTCCATTTTATTATTATTTTTTTAATTACATTTTTGGGAGGTTTTTAATATTATTTTACCTTTTTTATGGTTTCGTTTTTTTTAGGGTTTAATAATATTTTTTTTATTATTATTAAAGTACTTTTAGGGAAAAATCTGCTTAATTTTAATGAACATTATGGTAAGGTTTTAGTTTTAGTCAGTGATGATAACCCTGTTGAGATTGTTTGCGTGTCCTGAGACAGCACAGCTGGAGAGGAAGTTTTCCTGTAATGAGTCGAGATCAAAGGAATCAGTGCATGAAAGGTTTTTTTCCACAAAAATCTGGCACAAATTTAATCTTATTGTGTGGAAATGGCATAAATCTGTTTTGGTATCTGATACCCACAAATCAGCATTAAAGTCAACATTTTTTTGTCGAGATTAATTCAAGATCATATTTACTTTCTTAATACAGTACATGTGTCTGGTCTTACGGTGAATGATTCTTCTGTGCATGTAATATAATAGCAAACTAGCAATGTATATTTCCTGGATTCTTGAATGTAAAATAACAGCATTTATTTGGAATAGAAATTATTTTGAAGATTATAAACGTCTTCTCTGTCACTTAATGCACTGAATAAAACTCTTTTTCTGGAAAATAAAGCACTGTTGAGCAGTAGAGGAAGTTCAGTAATGAGCTTCCACATGAAGTTCCTGGATTGTTTTTTTGCTGCCATCTAGCGGTCAGTAAATATATGGCCAGTGACAGCTGATTTCAAACAGTGGTGTCTATGTTTTATGATGAACATGACTAGTTGAGACTCATTTGAACGTGTCTCTGGCAGGTGTTGGGTCTGTCTCAGGGCAGCGTGAGCGACATGTTATCCAGACCTAAACCCTGGAGTAAGCTCACTCAGAAGGGCCGCGAGCCATTCATACGCATGCAGCTCTGGCTGCTGGATCAGCTGGGTCACGGACTCAACCAGCTGCCCAACCACAGCCACAGCCAGGGTCAGTCATCAACACACTGTACAGACTGCATGTGCTGCACCTTACAAGAAACTTTCTGCTATTTCAGATTTTTAATACATTTTTAAAATGTTAGTAAAGAAGTTAAAACAGAAATGATTATAGATGATGAGATTAGAGATGCAGTGCAGTAGTAGTATTTGTTGTAGTGTTTAAATAAAGTCAGTTTTGTTTCTGGGTAAATGTTATTGATATCTTCCATAGATGTGTTTTTATCATAGCAAATGCATTTTAAAAGCTTCTGACTGTGATCATGTTTGGTGGCTGGTTCTCAGATAAGAGTCCCGTGACGACCCGCTCGTCCCCGTCCCCTCCCGCGAGTCCAGAGGACGGACCCCGCAGTATGACCCTGGAGCCGGTGAGCCTGGCGCTGGAGAGCAGTAAAGAGAACCAGCAGCCGCAGCACGCCGAGCCCCACGGAGGCAAGAGCACGCCGGGCATGATGGTCCCGCAGCAGCCCCACACACCGCTGGGCATCCAGGAGCTGGTGGCCATGTCCCCGGAGCTGGACACATACGCCATCACCAAGAGAGTCAAGGAAGTGCTGACCGACAACAACTTAGGTGATTCCCAGAACTTTTTAAATCTAAAATGAACACTGTACAAACATAAGGTGACGTTTATGTTAACCAGGGCTGAATTCATTTGATCAGTTGTTAACTAAAGCGGTAACACTTGACAATAAGGTAACATTAGTAAAGATGACCTAGAAATTAATAATACTTTTGACTAATTTCAGCATTCACTAATGCATTATTAAAGGTCAGCGTCTGTTTGGAGAGAGCATTCTGGGACTGACTCAGGGTTCAGTGTCTGACCTGCTGTCTCGACCCAAGCCCTGGCACAAGCTCAGTCTGAAGGGCCGTGAGCCGTTCGTCCGCATGCAGCTGTGGCTCAACGACCCGCACAACGTCGACAAACTCAGAGACGTCAAGAAAATGGAGAAGAAAGGTAAGATTCATTCATTCTTCATTTTTTTTATTCTGTTTTTCATAAATCAAAATGTAATTAATAAACAGATTTAAAACAATGCGATTATTTGTATGCTGTTGTTCAAAGGTTGTTAGAATTAACTAAAGCTATTACAAATATTTTCTACAAATTAAAAAAAGCTTCAAATTTAATAATAATATTAGAAAAAAAGCGTAAAAAAATAAAAAGTTAGCTAAGAAATTTTGCCCTGACAACTTAAATACTTACTTTATATTTTCAGTTTATTTATTATTTTCTATTTTTGTGTCATTTTGACATATATATATATATAGTGATATGACATGATTAATCCCATCCAAACTGAAAGTTTTTATGTGTGTATTGTGTCTATTATGTATATAAAGACACACACATACAGCATATATTTTTTTAAATATATGTATGTATTTACATGTATTTATATTCATGTAATTTAAATATATTTAATATATAAACATAATATATTTTTCTTGTATGTATATATATATATATATATATATATATATATATAGATAGATATATTTATAATAAATATACACAGTGCACACAATCACACACACATGCGATTACTCATTGGACAGCACTTATATGTATATGTGTCCCAAATTTTAGGAATAAAAAAAAAAATAGATTACATATGCCCACATATTCTGTGAAGATGCAGCTGATCATAACTGAAGCCGTCTTTAACACAGAGTGTATGTTTGTGGTTTTCTGCAGCGTATCTAAAGAGACGATACGGTCTGCTGAGTCCCGGCTCAGACAGCGATTCCCCTGGAGCTCATTCAGACTGCATCAGCCCGGGTCTGACCCCGCTTGAGCTCTGCCCCTTCAGCCAGGCTAAGAAACCCCGCGTGGTGCTGGCGGCCGAGGAGAAGGAGGCTCTGAGGAAGGCGTATCTGCAGGAGCCGTATCCATCACAGCACACCATCGAGATGCTGGCCGCCCAACTCAACCTCAAAACCAACACCGTCATCAACTGGTTCCACAACTACAGGTCCGAGTCCACTGCTTACCTCAGACACACAGAAGAGATGTCCTAACAGAGTTTTGTCTCCAAACTGGTGTTAGCCTTTTAAGCTTTAAGTGAGAGTTTGGCTCCACCTGCAGGATAACAGAGGAGTTGAACAATAAAATGATATGATTAACCTGTACACTGTACAGGATTATCAGTGGCGTAAACTTTCAACATACCGCTAAATTTATTTTTTCTCTACTTTTTTTTCTATTTTATAGGATGCAGTATCCAATAATGAAAAATGAAATTGAAAGCAGCATTGAGCCATATTTCTTCATCCAAATGTTTGTTCAGTTTATTAATAACTTAATTTATAATGTTCATTTTCAGATGATAACTGGGTTTACTGAATTGCACACGCAATGTAGTGAGATCCAGTGTTATTTTACTGTTTTTTATATACTATTTTAGTAGCTTTTATTTATTTTAATTATTTGTAATTTTTTAATTGTTGTTTAATAATATTTTTAATTAAATTTTATCTTACATTTTATTTTATATTATATTTTTTATTTGCTTTTACCATATATATATATATATTCAAAGCATTATTATTTATTTTATGTTATTTTTAGTGTTGTTTATAAACTACTAATTTACTATTAAATGTGTTTATGTATTATTTATTATATCTTATTTTACTTTGTTTACGTTTTATTAATGTTATGTGCTTTCAAAATGTATATTATGTATATACATAATGTATATGTATATTAATCAATTTTTATTGTAGAATTATTAATTTACTATTTAAACTTAAATACGCTTTATGTGCTTTTGTTAATTTTTTTATTAATTCATAGCTTTAACTCGTGCTTTAACTCGTGTTAAATCATGTGACTAAACCCATTTCCTCTCGTCAGGTCTCGCATGCGGCGAGAGGTCCTGATGGAGGGTCTCCAAGACAACGACACGGACGCCGAGCACAACAACTACTCCCCGCTGACGTCCCACAGCCCTGCGTCCGAACGCGACGACAGGAAGCAACCCTCTGCTGTCCGCAGCCGCCCTCTGAGCGCCGTGCCGCGTCGCTTCGCCCTCAAACAGGAGGCCAGCGAGCCGGAAGAGGACGAGGAGCTCCATCTGCGGCAGGCCAAGTGCTTCTCCATTGGCGTCCAGCTCAAAAGCGACCAGGAGATGGCCCCGCGCCGCTCACTGGGCATCAAGGACGAGGAAGCGGCGAGGAACAACCACGAGGGTGAGGAGCTGGAGAAGTCCCCAGAGGATCCCGTCAGCTTCAAAGCCTCTTCCGAACCGTCCCGGAGCAGCCTGGAGGTGTCGCTCAACTCGCCCTCCGCCGCCTCCTCGCCCGGCCTCATGATGTCCGTATCGCCCGTCCCGTCCTCTTCCGCCCCCATCTCGCCCAACCCGCCGGCCCCGAGCCACCATCACCCTCCGAGCTCGCCCTCGCTCAACTCCAAACTCAACAAAAGCACTCAGAGACGCAACGAGAAGATGGCCAACCTCAACAACATCATCCATCGCCTGGAGCGGGCCGCCAACCGCGAGGAGACGCTGGAGTGGGAGTTCTAGGCCGAGAGCGTAAGGCGCTTATAAACACGTTTTGATAAAGTCACTTTGGTTCTGAGGAGAGTTAACGTAACAGTGTCATGAAATGCACACTGACGTCTTGTAGATTGCCACTGGGTGAGATTATGAAATTAAAGACCTCTGTCTTAAGCCATCAAAAAGCACTACTTATTTAAAAACAAAACAAGAGAGAGACAATGACCAAATTTGCTAATTTTTGAATAGCAGTTTTTCAACTTTTGTCTGTAAGACGGGACAGCGAGGTCACGTGACGTGCAACAGCTTCACCTTGACCGAGGGATAGTCCTAAAAGACTCTAAATAGTGAACATTGCATATGTATTTAGTTTCTTGGTGACATGTTTTGGATCTTTTGTTATACAAGCGTACAACGTGTGATTGTGTGTGTTGTAGAAATCGTCTGCAATAGCCTTCTCTGAACAAGATGTAGCATGGAACATAATTTACCCTCTATTTCCTCTCTAGATAGTAACCTGTGATATACTTGAGCGATACTATAAAAAGAGAAAAACGGCAAAAAACAAGAAAAAAGGAAATGTAAAAAAAGTCGGTACGATGGTAGATGCATTCTTGATTTCGTGAACGTGTCATTTTTATTTTTGTTTTGTTTTTTGGTTGGACTTTGAAGGTTTTACACCAGGGTTCTTGTGCACAGTTTACACACTGCAAAAATATGCTGTACTCAGTATTTGTGTTGTTTTTCAGTACAAATGTCTAGACAAGATATGTTTACCTGAGAAGAAACATTTTTGCTTCAACAAGTTTTTTTTTATCCCAGTGACAGGTTTTTCTTTTTAAACAAATATAAAAAATATAACAAAATAAAGTATTAGTAGCACATAAACTATTTTAAAATAAATTAAAAAAAAAAAATCCAGTAAACAAGGCTTAATATAATATAAAAAAAATTATCAGTAGGATAAGAAAATCTTGGTATGCCTTTGAATATATATATAAATATATATATATATAATTTTTTTATTATTATTGTTTTATTATTTTTATTTTTTTACCCTGTTGGCAGATTTTTTTTTCTTGTTTTAAGCATAAACACAAAAACATTACGAATCAGCCCTGTTTTACAGCATAAATATCCAAACATACTCAAATTGAGATTTAAAAGAGTAAGTTTATGCTTAAAGTAAGATGAAATATGTCAGTGTGGTAATGAAAAAGTGTTCCTATTAATCTGTTTAATTTTATTGACCTATATTCATTGACTTAATAATTTTTTATTGACATATATTTTTCTTGTAAACATGAATCCACCTAATTTTAATTATTTAATCAAAATTAGTTTCTATTTATGTTTTTTATCTGTGTTTAAATCTGTAAGTGGACTAAGAAAAATAGTAATAATACAAATAATTGTGT
>JAUCMT010000154.1:2032609-2045329 GCA_032357475.1 Enteromius thamalakanensis | reverse complement strand
ATAAGACACATTTCTTTTTTGCTTTTTTGTTGTTTCGTTTTGTGTTTTTACAGAAACAAGCCATAATAAATAAAACTTAACATTTATGGAGTAAATTTAAGTGACGACCGCTGATCTATACAATGTAATATAATCTATTATAGATCAGTGGTGACAACTTATTTTAATTGACTTCCATTTTAATTGATTTTTATGACAAATTCCAATCTCCGCTGTCTGTAAATGTTTATTTATTCAAACGCATTCATTGGCCCAAGCTACCGGTTACGACATCCACTTCAAAGCGTGTTTACATATCCGCCCCTCCCCCACACGTCTGAACGTGCTGACGCAATCAGCGTGCTGACGTCGTGGTAGCTGCGATGACGACGGGATTCCACAGTGGGACGGGCCGATTCTGCAAATGGCTACGAGGTGTAATTTGTCGATTTGTTCGTCGTTAATCTTCTCTCCCGCGGCTCGGAAGAAAGCGTACACCCGCTCTGCCTCGCAGACCGCCCTCAGGTGAGTGAGCAGAGTGCTTTTAGCGCGGGATGTGGGTATTTTCGATGTGTTTTGAGGCCTTATGTGAGGGGTCCGCCCTCCGCTCGCGACAACAACAACAACAGACACCGAAACGGGCCTCGTTTGAGGAGAAATGTCTGAAATGCTTCACATGAGCTGTACAATTTTAGGGCCTGGTGGTGTTTAGATGGTTAGGTATGAGTTTGACCGATGCTCGAGGAAAAAACGCGGCCTTGGTGCTCAGTTTTTGTTGGTTACTCCGTTAGCTTTCCAGTACAACCGCCGCGAATCTGACTGACAGATCGAGCCCTTTACAACAGTTCACTATGGTAACCGGGTTTAACCTATCGCTACAACAATGTCATTCATTACGTATACATTATTTGAATTTGTTAATACAATTTGTATTCTGGAAGCTTCTTGCACTTCTTGGAGGAGATCCTGTAATTATTATGACTTCACAGTTGGAACAATAACTGTAATAGCTATTATAATTTGGTGGAGACTATGATTGCCATTGCATCATGCCAGTAATTCTTAATGTTTAATTATAATACATTATAATACTGATTTGTGACCCTGGACCACATAACCAGTCATTAAATTAAGATTAATATATCATCATATCTGTGCTCATTTAATAAGTTACGATGTCTAATTCAAACTATGCATGAACCCTTTAGCATATATTTAGGTGTTTTACTGTAGGATCAACAATTACTGCCACACAAACCACTTCTGATTCAATTAGGGGATCCTCTTCAATCATTATAAACTAAGACGCTTGCAGAATAACTATTTCAGCAGCTTTGATTGTGGTAGTATTTTTCCCATTCATTTTTGCCTTGACATGAACCAAATCAGCTAGAGTAGAATCACAACATTACAAACTTTGATTTGCAGCAAAAGAAGTGTATAAAAAACAATTAAAGAGAAGTCAGTGGCTGGCTACCGTCAACTGTTGGGTTACCAGCATTCTTCAAAATATCTTTTGCATACAACAGTAAAGAAAAAATCAACTTGAGAGTTAAATTTTTGGATCAACTGTCCTTTAACAGCTTGAGGGAAAGAACTACACTCCCATTGCTTCATGGGAGTGGACAGGTGCTAAAGTGTTTGGTTCTTGTGATTTGCTGGTTGTTTTTATATTTCTCTGTGGAGTCATGAGAAATGTTGTTATCAACAGGAATTCTGCTGTTAAACATGAAATATGTTGAAATAAAGCAGGCTGATGGCTTCCTTAAAGCATATGCCACCAGTAAACAACCTCATACCTCACAGAATGTCTCTCTTTGAAGTTTTTTCAGTTGTCTTTAAGACCCATTTCGTTGTGGAAAAAAAAAAATTGGGTGTCTTTTCTTCCAGAACCCAGCTGTGGCACTCCATACCCATATTTACCATAGTTTCAGTGCGGTAACTAAGGTATTTTGAGGGAATGTGTGGTTGCCTTGGTGCCGCTGAAGAGAGGCATGTGTTGGGGTTTGTTGTGTTTCTGTCAGACCCGCGTGGTGCTGCTAGATGATCCTTTGCCTCTTCGGCTGTGTTTTGGTGTTGGGTTTCTCATGTGGTTTGAATCTGACTCATGGTGTGACTTTGGAACGAAATGCATCAGGTTAAAAGTCACTCAACCTGCTGAATGAGCGCGAATGCATGAGATCTAAGCACAGCAGGAGGTAAAACCTGAATGATTGTGTGTTTATACGTCACTGAGTGCGTGTCGTGGGCCTGGTTGGTCGATCAATAGTAAACCAGAGTGACAGGAGGGCGTGCGGTTGAGTTTATGAATGAACTCATAATGATAAACATCTGCTCCTGCTGTTTGTTTAGAGCACAGCAAATCCACAAAGTATTTGGACAATTACAGCATATTTAATGCTTTCCATTAGATCGAGTCGTCTGTGCCCAAAGCTTTCTCTCAGCTTCACTTTTCTTCATAGTTTTCGAAGTCTCAGTATCTTTGAATCTGCTGCTTTTTGATCATGTTTAGTGGATAAATGAAGACAGTAAATTATTATTTTCCATCACTGTTGAATCTCAAACACCACAGCAAATGCAATTATATTTTTTTTGTTAATGAGTTTTCAATTTTAAATGAATGTAATGGAGGGGAAAAAATCAAGTTTTCAGGTTTAATGATAGATGTGTTTATGTTCATTATTACAAATTCTTAGAATTTGTGATTTGAGGCATGGCAAGTGAAAATAATGATAGCAAAATATAAACTTGCGTCATATGACATGAAAATGGGACATTAAGCTGTGTATTTTGCATGAAGATTGTGTAAGTTGGTTGTCCGTTGTTGTTTTAGTCAAATGAAACAGAATCAGTCCCAGTGGTGGTTTAGGAATGAGAACACACAATAATGATTGACCTTCAGTACAGAGTGCCATCTGAGATGGACCGAAAACACTGAATGATTCTTCTGTCCACCTGCAAGTGTTTGACCTGATTGGAAGTGGAGAATTCTCTAGAAACCTGGTGTTTATGAAAACGTGTATATATATGTGTGAGATATGGGCCTGTCATGTGGGATGCTCAGAAGTGTTTTATATATCTGCCATTATGTAAATGGTTTGGCACTGCATAAAACTACTTTTGCATGTTGAACAGTTTTCTTGTACCACATTGCAGTTATTTGTTCGGGTCACGAGACTGCAGTGCAGTTGTACGACACTAAATGGGCTAATCGACTGTAGTAAACATACGCGTTTGCTTCTTGAGATAAGTTTTATCAGTAATTTCCAGATGGGTTTTGTTGTGGCCTTCAGTGGAAGTATGTGTTTGAACGTTTTTGCATAGAGATGCTGTTGCCCTCTGGCCATGAAGCAACTGAACTCACACATATGACTCTCAGGAGACACACAGGGTCACTAAAACATCCCTTTCATGATACTGTATGCCTCTGCTCTGTTTAGTCTTTGGCAACTTCGACAAATAAGGCAACATGACATTCTGTAGTGAGCAGAGCTTCATATGTAGCATTCATAGGAAGAAAAACCGGTTGGTGTTGAGGGCTGATACACTTCTAGAGAAGAGAAATTAATGATATGGTGTTTATCATTTGAATTTTAGGTTTGAAAACATGCTTGTTTTCTTTCAGGCAAACTTTGATGTTAAATTTTACTGAAATAAAACATGGCATGTAGTTTATGTCATCCATATAGTTTTCTCATGCAATAAATACATTTTTTTGCAGGTATATAAAGCATATATAGACCTAATCTTTACAAAGGCTTTGGGTCAATAATTTGTATTTAGGCCTAAAGTTAAGTCTGTTTTCAGAAAACTCAATCCAACCACTGGCTTGATTTCACCACACAAGCATACATGAACAGCTCTGCCCGCCGTTGCCCACAGAGTACCATCAGCACCAGGACGGCTATATTTACCAAAGTGTGAAAAGCAGTATTGTCAGAGATGTTATGCAATGTTTGGAATGAAGAGTGATTGCTGTGGAAAACTGTTGAAAACTGTGGTCTAATGTTTTTTTCTCATTTCTCCACAGGTCTCAATGTCATAACACTGAGTGACACCAGCAGTGCGGGATCATCCAAAACAAACCTCACTTTATTGATTTTAGGAGATTGGTAAGGTCTGAAGTATGTGTGTGAATTAGGACTGGATATATTTCCATGTAATAATATATATATTTAAATGTGTGTGTGTTTATATAATTTATAATTTTTTCCCCCAGATTAATTAAAATCTCTTTTTCTCAAATAATTTTTTTTTTTTCATTTGTTTTCTGGATATAATTTAAATTATTATAAATTGAATTATAATATTAAATAATTATATTATTGTTATTTTCAGAAATGTGAATTGTCTTGTGAATTTTACGTTTTTTTGCTAAAAAAATGATGGTAACTATTTTTCTGCTAAATAGTCCTTAAAAAATAATTTTACTAATCATTAGTTTATGTGTTCACGCTCATGTATTGAGGCAGCAGAACCTGTGTATTAAACAAAGCTCACGTCTGTGCTATTTATTCACACAGAAATCCATATTCAAAGACACTATTACATATCACATTTTGATCCAAGTATACATGACCTAATGTTGATGTATTCATCCGAAATTTTGTACAGTAACATTTGTTACTAACATTTCCCAATTGCGTCTGCATTGTGGAAGTCATAGGATCAGACACCCCTGTTTTATATTCACCTCTATTAGTAGTGAATAAGTAGATGAAAAAATGTACCAACATCAATTCATGAAAGTGCTATTTAAAGACAATGAGCATTTTTAGAAAGTAGTAGACTAAAGTTTCAGTTCAATTCAATTGAGTTCAATCTGTATATATATTTGTTTTCATACAGACTGACGTCTGCAAAAGAGCGAACGAGTGGAAGAAGACACAACAGTGTTGCACCCGCACTCCTTCACCGGGGCTATGGTAAAAACATCCTCAACATCTCTCTCTTTCCTGCACGTGACTCTCAGGCATTGGTTGAAATGCTGAATCAGAAACTGCTCATTGATTTCTCAGGCTTTTAATCAGCTGAAATGAACGCCGCTCAGAGTCCCGTCCTGACTGCTGTCTCAGCGCAGATCAATGCCCTCTTTAGACAGACAGACGGGATGAATGGATACATGTGTGCTAGTGTCATCAGCGAGTGCTGCGTTATAAAACAGTTCCGGCTCCAGATTCTAATGGGATGAAACACGTTCACAACTGATAGATGCGTGTAGATGCACCATCTGTGACCAGCAATTAATTTATTTTTCTAACCAGTAAAAAGCCTTAGAGTCTAGAATATAAATGCATGCATGAGTTTTTATTAACATTAGCGTTTTGTGTTTTGTAAGCAGTTTTTGCAGCCATTATATTACTCTGGGTGATAGAGATTTTACCATATTTAAGGCATTTGAATCCCTCTGGTTAATGTCAGAACTAACAACACCTCTTAAAGGAGGCAAAACACTGTAACTGAACTAAGCTTCATAATGAATAATTCTTTTCAAGGGGATCTAACAGAAGCAGCATTTGCTGTGGTATTTGTGCTAGAGACTGTATATGTCTGCGTTCAGTAAAGTGTACCTCATTTCTTGTTTGCTGAAGTGTCTGTGGACAGTTTAACGAATGCCTCCGGTCTATGCTCGAATGCTGATGGATGTGTTTGTTTACACATTCCTAATGAGTTATGCACATTATTGTTTGTTTTCTATTCGGTCCGTCTGTGCCCTGTAATTCTCTGTCTGGTTCTGTGCCTGTGCCCACAATGGGCCGCCCCAGGCCCAGCCCCTCTAGTGTGTTTACTGAGCCGTGCTGGTGGCCATTGTCAGCGCTACACACAGACAGCCATGCTGCTGATGCAGCAAACACACACACACCCTCACCAACTTTGTATAAACCAGTCAAAAATATATTAGACCTTTTTTATACAGATAGAACATTAGCTAGTTTATACACAATCAGATTTATTAGCATTGATTAGTTGGTTGGTTAGTTTATACACAAGTAGATAGAATGTTGGTTGATTGGTCAGTTTATAGATAGGTGGACGGATAGGCATAGTGTTAATTAGTTTATGCAAAAGTAGACAGATGAATGGATGGATGAATAGAATTGGTTGGTTAGTTAGATACATATAATGTTAGATAGTTTGTTGGGTAATTTGTTTATACAGAACTAGACAGATAGATGGATATGTAGAGCTCCTTTGTGCATATCTCATCCAGTACACTCTTGTCTTTGACTGGGCAGCATTTTAATGCACAACCAGACCAGTCCGTCTTGAGGACTGCCGTGTTTGAGCTAGACAACATGGCGACACAGCTGCCCTCTCTCACAGAGTCTCTCCTATTTGTGGAAACAGAATCCAAACATTCTCTGCCAATCTGAACTCTCAAGGCTACTGCGGGCCGTAGCCTCTCATTCCTGCATACAGAAGTGAATGGAATGACTTATGCCCTGCTCTGAGTCCTGAAGCTCATCACACAGATTGTGTTGAAGGCAGGGCAGAACTCTAATAGGATCTTACCATGGAAATGAAATAGAAACATTGTTGTGCATTAAGGATTCGTTTTTCATTTGTTTAGTAGAAGCATCAAATCATTTCATTTGCATCCGTTGCATGTGTATCATATGACTGGTGTCTGTGTGAGTGACAGTAGTAGTCATGATTTACTATAATCCAGGGACCCTTATGTCTTATGTAAAGCCAGGTTACAGGGGTGCCTGTTCTATCAGAAATAGTAGAAGTGACCTCAGAGCAGGAAGTATCTCAAACTCTCCCTGTGCCATTACCTCTGAAGCCCAGCCAAAAATGGCATTGGTTAAGGAAATGCTCTGACCACTCTGTCCCCAGTTTAGCTTAGATAATCACTCATTTAATCAGAAGTTTAGTGTTGGACAATGTTTTATCCGTATAACAGTTTCCCTTTTGCCCCCTGGGAGAACTAAAACTGCAAAAGGAGTTTGTACATTTTTAACTAGTGATGTCAAATGTTTGGCTTATGATAAAGAGGCTCTCACACTCTTCTATTGTTGCAGCTGAACATAAATGATGTGATGCGGTTTGACTAATGAACAAAACGTGTTCACTTCGCATTATTTAAAAAAAATATGTATATAAACTATATCCGGCATGAATAAAATACTAATTCATTTTTTGTTTTTTTGCATTTCATGACTGAAGCACATTTCCCTGCAAAATTCTATTAATAGTTGTTTTTACAAACCTCTGTTATATTATTCGTGATTGTAATTGTCAATAGAGTATAATGCAGTTTCATTTCTTATTCATTTTCTTTTTGACAGGAGGAGGAGGGGCAGCAGAGTCTGGAGTGCATCCAGGCCAATCAGATCTTTCCTCGCAAGCCCCCTGTCCTGGACGATGATGATCTTCAGGTCAGTGAGGATCAAGACCCCTGCCAAGATGAATGTTGTTCGTTAGAGTGTAGAGATTCTCTTAATATAATTATTATTTGATTTTGGCTTTTTCAAAAAAGCTGTTTACCTAGGCATCATAAATGTGCTCCTGATTTATAGTTCGTCCCAAACAGTAGGTTATAAAATATGGTCAAATTTTGGTCAAAATCTAAGGCTTACAGTGCATTGCAACAAGCATGGGGAACATTTTTATTCAAGATGATATAAGTGTGACACACACGGCTGACTATTAATAGAGTTGCTGCCTATGTGTTAAAAGCAGGTAATTATGAGATAAAATTTCTGTTTTGGTGAATGCTACGAAGTATAAAATGAAGGTTTTCAGAGGCTTTGTTTTCATCACATATGACAGGAAGACACATCAAGAGTTTTTCTTTTGATAGGCTTTTTGTAATTGATATGCAACTGTAATTATCCCTAAATCTTTGTATTGGTGTAATATTTAGTTGTTTGTTGGATATACATGTGTGAAATTGTCATCTGTTGTAGGTGCCCTTCCCAGAGCTGCATGGAGAGTGTACGAGGTTTGTGGGCAGGGCAGAAGATGCCATCATCGCCATGTCCAGCTACCGCCTGCACATCAAGTTCAAGGAGTCGGTTGTTAATGTAAGTGTATGATTTTCAACTCCTAAATTACGCCTTTCTTTATTATTTAGTTGGCTAACATGCTATTGAAGTGGAATAAACAGATGTCCTGCGCTGAAACCAAACCAAAGTAACTGAGTAGTGCATTTTTTTAAATGGTCGTCTTTTGATTCATCTAATTTTTGTTTGAATATTTCCCATATGTGATGATTTTTCACATGTAACACAGCTCTTTTTTTTCGTACAGAAGCTTGTTTCTCCACAGAATGAAAAAAAAGCTAATTGTGACTTTTTATCTTTTAATGTTAGAGAATTTTGACAGAATGAGTTTATATCTCATAATTCTGGCTTTTTTATGTGAAACAAATTGCCTTTTTATTTTTTTATTTATTGGCAGAAACAAAAAAACCGTCGGAAGGCATCATATGACATAAAAAAAAAGTACCAGTTGTGAAATTAAAAATGTTGCAGTTACTTTAAAATATATATTTTTTTATCCCGTATTGGAAAAAAGCTTGCATAGTTTGTGTCTTTTGACCTTGTGAACCTTATAAACAAAAATCACTATTTTCTCAATCCTGTAATAATCTGGACTTCTTTACTATAGTATATATTTTTTACTTATTTTAGTTTGTTTATATTTTCTATATATTTCTTTACCCTTAGCTCAGAATTTCTTGAGTGAAACTGTATTGTGGTCTTTCATGGCATAATGTATGATGGATAGCCAGTCCAGTGGCGTCTGAAAGACTCTTTTATACGGTGCATGACATGCTGCTAAATTTAGAGCCCGCCAATGATGTGTAGGGTATTTAGGGACAGCGAGCCACAGTTACATCAGGCACTCTGACACAGACCAGTGGCTGCAATCACCGTGTGTGTTTCAAACAGGTCTGTCTTTATTACCTTTTCACTTTCACTCTTTCTTCCTGCACCTGTTGCCATGGTTGCGGTGGCTTTTTTATTGGGATCATCCACCCCCGTGCTATCAACATGGCACTATAATAAGGTTCTGGTTACATACTTATAATCAGCTCTACTATACCCGTCTACCCCTCATAGACCAGTCATGATCTAGAAACTATTAAGAGCTGCCTGTTCCTGTACTACTGCTGGAACGAGAGCAGGAAGAGTGAGGGGATTTTCTGGCTTAAATGCAGAACATTACCTGGCACACAGTCTAAAGTTTGTCAACAATCCATGTGAATTGTGCTTAAAGCAATGCACATAAAATGAATGTCTATCTCTCAAATTCACCGCCGCAATTCACCAATATACAATACAAAATAAACAAAACTTACATGCTTTGTAAGCTCACCATGCATTACATAATTACACATCCTGTGGGAGCACAAATGACATGAGCTATATATATATGACTGCACTATTATGTAACTTTCATAGTTTATTTTTAGTTTTTAAATAAGCTGAAATTCTATAGAAACTTAAGGTCTATAGAAGAGAAGAGACTTTGATGAGCCAAAACAAACACAAATAACACTTAAAATCTCAGAAAATGGAAGTTTAGCATTTCACGAACCTTTTAAGTGCTTATATGAGAGATTAAGTGCGTAATTTATGTTCCTTTAATATAATTGCAGTAATTTCCCCCAAGCACTGTACAATAAACCCATTTGCAAGTCCTGATCTCTGTCGGGGTTTATTTTGCAATAACGACTGGCTGGCTGCACATTATTGCTTCATTTTTTCTCAGCTTTTATCGTAAGTGCATTATGGGATGGACTAATAGACGAAATAATGATCAAAATGACATGTACTGTTAAGCTTCATGCACATGCAGCTGGGTTTGTTTGTGGCTGGTGGGTGATCAGATCTGTGCTGATTAATCAGTTGATATCTGTGACAGTCACTTATTCACCAGAGTAAATGAGTGTGACGCTCTCTGTGTGCCTGTGAAAGAGAGAGTGTGTTGTGTGTGAGAAAGAGGAGAGAGTGGTGTGTGTGCTGTGTGTGACTACAGGGCAGTTATTGAGGCAATAAAGCTGCAAGTATACAGTGCAGGGCTGGAAATGGAGAGAAAAGAGGAAGGAGGTTGTGAGTTGTGAGCTGACAGTGTCAGCTTTTTAGCAGTTTTGAAACATTCACAAACGACGGAGCATAACGAAACGCAGAAGTCTTGATGTTTGGTTTAGGCATGCTGTATGAGTTACAGATGTTACTTAGAGAAGTCTGATAGCAATTTCCTTGTTATTGTTTTGTTAAAGAATGAAACTGAAGGAATGTTTTTTTCTCTCTTTTTTATGTGCATTAACTTATTTAATGACCTAAGAAATAAAAACAATTCCTAAACCAAATTTCTTTCATGCATGGAGCAACTCAAGATCTAGTACTTTAAATAGCAGCACCATGAACATGTCTACATTATTATTACTATTACTCAAATTATATTTTACTATACAATAATATCATTGCATTTAAATAAACATTTACATTTGAAGTGTATTAAAAAAATTATTCAAAGTTGTCTTAAGACAAGAACACATTTGGGTTTCAGGTTTTAGGGCCACTTTGATGAAAGGTTTTGATCCACTTCAAAGGTTGACTACTGTATGTGTATATATATAATATATATAAAATCTTTACATTTACATTTCAAATAATAATATTATTATTACTATTTTTTATTCTTTTTTTTATATTGACTTTGGAATTCGAGAAAGATGCTCCTTCTCTTTTTTTCTTTTTGTCTATGATAGGGCTGGGTGATTTAATAATCAATTTATTCATGCGACTTTCATCAGTAAAGCTGGTTCTTCGATTAATCGTACATCTCAATCAGCTGTTTTTTTTCAAGTGAACAGCAGTTGATACACAGAGCCGTAGATCACTGATGAGCTACGCAATATCGTCTTCAGACTCAGAAGCGTTTCATTTCCGATTTTGCATGCAAGGTTGCGTAGCTTGTCAGTGATCTGTGGCTCTGTGTATCAACTGCTGTTCATTTTAAAAGAATCGGCTTTACTGATGAGATGCACATGAATATATGGAATGATATATACTGCCCAGCCCTAGTCTCTGATCCCTGTATTCATGGTGCTCTAAAAGCGTTAATTTTAAGGATGCCAATTTTTTGGAGAAAAAATAATAAAGTGTCTATCTCTAATACGTATCAATTATTATTTCACGAATGTGATTTAGTGTTCTCTGACCCTTCAGCGAGCACCCCAGGAATGTTTGAGTGTGGTCAGATTAGTGTGGTGGAATTAAACCGCAGCCCAGGAATGTGCGTATCACAGAGGAGCCAAAAGCCACAGTGTACACGTCCACCTCGTGATTCTGTCTTCCCTCTCTTTCTCTGTGAACAGAACTGTTCGTGCGAGGTGTCAGTAAGTAACCACAGAACGGTCTGTCTGTCTGCATGATGTTGTGAGTTGAGAGCCATGGTCAGATGTGTCCTGCATGTGGTCAGTGTGCGATCACGCGCAAGTTCCGGAGCTTGAAGAGGAACTGCATTTCAGGCGCACAGTTGCAGTGGTGTCCGCACACATGAACACACACACACACACACACTTGATCGAAGCTGATCGGCATGCCACTTGAGCTGCAGAACAAAGAATGACTTTGTCTGAAATAATCTGGGGACGCTAATCACTAACCATGTTTGTAAACTCTAAGCCCATGTCTAAACTTTGAGTGTGATTGATTCAGCAGGTGGATTTAATCACTGGCATCGCTTGGGTTAACGTTGACTTCCAGTTTAGATGCTCCGTTTGGTGTGCTGAGACTAACAGTGCCAATAATCCCAAATAATTCCTGAATGTCTTTTCTCTCTCAGGTTCCTCTGCAGCTGATAGAAAGTGTAGAATGTCGGGACATGTTCCAAATGCACATCACCTGCAAAGACTGCAAAGTCATCAGGTGAGTGTCTGTCTAACATTTCTTTTTCTGTGTATGGCTGGACAATAATGGATAAATACTACATTTTATTAGAAGAAAATATAAGTAATCACCATCATTAATACTGATTATTGTCATATTATTGGTTGGTTTTGTAATCGCAATTACAATTAAGTCCATTCAAGGAGCTTAATATGCATTTTCCCCTATCTTAAGGGTTTTCCATTGTTTTACTTAGTTTTAGTGTAACATAATACTAATACTAGGGATGTCCCCATCAGTTTTTTTTGCCTCTGAGTCATTTGATTTTGAGTATCTACCGATAGCGAAACCTGATCCGATACTTCTATATTACATAAAGAAAGAATAAAGAAGAGTGAAGAGACAGATACAGGATGTTCATTACTTTTAATTTAATTCACTTTCTTTTAACATAAACAGAACACTTCTGTGAGGTAGCTTGAACAATTAAGTATAAATAACATAAATTCTTCACTTTTGGACTTGAGTGCAACAGTAAATATAAAAATAAGTCTGATTTATGCTGTCTTGTAATGCCCTGCGCCTTCGCGCTGTCACAGGGAAGTTTTTCTATGCTCTTCAAACTCTCCTGCAGCGTACGCTTTACGCTTCAAGCTGCTCCCGTGTTCTGCTTTGGCGGCATTTAACCAATAGCCTCTCTGCAACATGTGATGTCATGCCGCACGTGTTGCTGTTTCTGTGTTGAGTCAAGAGGTCTAATTCTGTGCCTCCGCATAACTAAAAATAATGAGTGATATATATATATATATATATACACACGAGTCCTGATCGGGAGATAACGTCAGATTCCGATCGAGTCTGAAACCACTTGATCGGGCCCAATTTCCAATCA
>JAUCMT010000154.1:2007413-2022447 GCA_032357475.1 Enteromius thamalakanensis | reverse complement strand
CTGTAAAACATTACTTTGGTGTAAAGCTGCTTACTGTAGCAATGATATGTATCATTAGAAGCACTATACAATTACATTTGAATTGAATTACGTACATTTAAGTATATGTAAAGCAATGCCATTGTGATGTTACAGAATGGTGTACAGCTGTGAAAAAAAGTATAAAATATATACCCAAACACAAGGTGGGATCCATAAACCCCCCACCACCCACACACACACAAAACAAGTTACTGCAGAAACTTTTGAGTTTTAGAGAAGACTCAATGTGTGATGCTCAGTGTAAGGAGGAGGACCAGCGGAGGTAAGATTGAACAGTGTATTGAGAATAATAAAAGTGTTGAGCAGTCTTTGAGGAGAGTTGAAGTGTCAGGTTGATGAGAGAGGTTGGGTTAATCTCCACAGCGACTTTGTTGATGCACTTGAGGATACCTTATGATCAGGTATCAGGTATGAAGAGGTAAGGTTGGAGTACACAGCGGGATCTCAATCCAGTTTTGTAACTGTCCTTTCTTTTGCAGATGGAGCCGAGCTGAACGATGATCTGGGTGCTGCGTTCTGCGAAGACAGGTAAGCAAGGCAGGTGAGTAAACACAGGTAAGTGTACACTTGATCTCACGTGTATTCCTCTGGTGCGCTGTGAGATTGTGGAGTCCTTCTGCAGGTAAGTAGCGTGATCGGTGAGTTAAAAGCTGGTTTGAGGTATCTCTGTGAACAGCGATCGTTAGAGCTCCTAACAGCCAGAGAAGCATTGGCACTGTAAGCTTGAAGGAAACGTCAAAAGCGGGTAATAACTTGTCTTGACAGGAAGAGGAAGTTGCTCCATTGCATTTGTGAGAAAATCTGAAAGCCAGGTTTTCCTCATAAAAATATATGTATTTGCAACACACAATGCATATATTTGCTATACCTCCGCATTTTCTCTCAAATTTAATGTGTTTGTGCATATTACTTTTTACTTGTTTGAAAGTCATTTTTTTGCCAAACGCTTGATTTGTTTGTTTAATTTTGATACAAAAATAACTCCATAAAAGGCCACCTATGATCAGAGAATGAGTGTGTGTTTGTAATAAGACTGTCTGTGGTGCTTGTTCAGATCAATGCCAAACTCCACCCTTGATCACACAGAGCTGTAAATGTGAACCCGTGGGTTGGCAAGAACATCGAAAACAAGGACATCAAATATATATTTATGTTTTAAATTAATTCAAGTGTTCACGCTTCCTCATGTAATATTGATAAGCGGGTTTGGCGTGCTGTCCAGGGAGCGGGCCGGGAGAACGGCGGGCTCGAACCCTAGCGATTAGAACCCTAGCGAGGGTAAGGGCTCGGCGTCCGGCTCGAACTCCGGCTGCCCCCCGAAGTGGGAAGTTTGAGTTTAAAGGGAGGCAGGAGGGGAGGAGGAGGGATTGCAAAAAGCGAGATGGGAATGAATGGGACCTTGTTGCAAATGAGTCGAAATTACAAATTTTACATGAACTATCCCTTTAAGATAAAGTTAACTACAACTACAATTAGAACTATTACACCTTTTTCGAAATAAAAGAAATGCATATAAATATATTAAAATGAATTAAACCTAAATAATAATATTACTGTTTACAAACAGAATTACTACAAATTATATTATGCATAAATAATGCTAAAAATAACAATGTTTTTTTTTATTGCGCATGATGCTTAGAGACTTTCTTTTACAACAAACTAAATGACAACTGGACAGAAAAACCACGGCTGGTATCCGTCATGAATGTGATTTTTGAGCTTGAACTCAGTTGTCAAGTGATGGATCAGACACTGTAATTTTGATATTCATAAACAGAAAAAATTGTCTACTGGCAGGGTTTTCAGGTGCTGGTTGAGACCGAGTGGTTGGACTTCGGTCATAAGTTTGCAGACCGCTGTGGACACGGAGAGAACGCGGAGGACTTGAACGAGAGATGTCCTGTCTTCCTGCAGTGGTTAGACTGTGTGCACCAGCTCCAGAGACAATTCCCATGTTCCTTTGAGTTCAACGAAGCCTTTCTGGTGGGTCAAAGTTGCCATGAACCTATGTGTTTTAGAACTATAAAACATGTTCCTTATACTTGTCCTTCCTCGATTGTTTTCTTATGTTTCCAGCCAAAATGTCTAGAAATTCCAAGTCAAACTTAAGTGAGTATTTGCTTGAAATAAGCGGAAGAATCTGCCAACGGGGTGAAAAAGGATTATGGTAACACTTTACAAATAGGTTAACAACATTAGTTAACATGGACTAAGAATGAACAATACTTCTACAGCAAGTTGTGTTTGTTAACGTCACTTAATGCACTGTGAACTAACATGAACTAACAATGAATAATTGTATTTTAAGATTAATAAATTCTGTAATAAATGTATTGTTTGTTCATCTTAGTTAATACAGCAACTAATGTTAACTAATGACACCTTATTGTAAACTGTTATCAAGATTATACATTACACTTTATACATTATACTTTACGATAAGGTGTAATTTGGCAATAATAGTTAATATATTAACTAACATTAATGAACAATGCATTTATTATTTTATTTATTAATCTTAGTTAATAAAAATACAGTTGTTCATTGTTAGTTCACATTGCATTAAGTGATGATAATAAACAAAACCTGCTATTTTAATAAATAAACTGAACATAAATAAAGATTATTTAATAATTGTTCATGTAACTAATGTAGAAAACTAATGAATCTTATTGTAAAGTGTTACCAAGATTATTTTGCTTGTTCTAAGGAAAAATTCACTTAATTAACAAGACAATCATTTGTACTGGTCTAGAAAATCCTTATTGACTAAGAATTTCTAGATATTTTGGCTGGAAATGAAGTAAGAAAAGCATGTTTTTTGCAGTGTTGTTAGCTCTGAGATGCTTTGCTTCTGTGTGTTCAGGTGAAGCTGGTGCAGCACACGTACTCGTGTCTCTTCGGGACGTTCCTGTGTAACAGCGGGAAGGAGAGAGAGGACAGGCACATCCAGGAAAGAACCTGCTCCGTTTGGTCTCTCCTCAGAGCTGCCAACCGCTCCTTCAGAAACATGCTGTACTCCTCTCATTCAGAGACCGTACGTCAACTCCCCTCTGTCTTTCTTTTACTCCTTACTCTCTTACAATCATTTACTTACAAGAGGTTGTATGAGGTTACAACTTTCAGTAGCTGATGCCAGTGTCCAAAGAGCAGATAGAATAGTTTTAATGACTACATAGTTACTCATTTATCATGACGTTTTCAAAACTGCACGTGCACCACAGTCTTCAGTGTCACATGATCCTTCTGAAATCATTCTACTATTTCTAATTTGTAATGCCCTTTTGCTAAATAAAAGTATTGATTTGTTTGTTTGTTTTTTATTTATAATATATAAAGTGTATAATATAATCAGAAAGGATAAATAAAGATTTATATTATACAATGAAGTATAAATATATTTAATAATCAATCAGATAAAAGAATTGATTACAGTTACTTGGCATGGCACGTTTTCCAGTCCATCGCTAGTCATGCTTGTACAGCACTGATTCTATTCATTGCAATGTTTTTCCCCATTTCCTAACAGCCCCTAGTTGCCTTTGCGTCATAATTCATACCTCTGTTTGGTAATAGTTTTATTTGACCCTTGTGTAGCGAGTAAACATGAAGAGAGGCGTTTACTGGCTTCACAACTCTCGCTTGCATTCCTCTCTAATACTCAAGAGACCCGGAGCTGCCCTGTCCTTTCATTTCCTGCCTGTTTTGGCGCGTTCAAACTAGGTTTTTGTTTTTCTATTTTCATTTTCATTTTAATGTGTATGTTTTTTTTTGGTTTTATTTTTTTTTTTACTTTCTAATATTTATTTCAGTTTATTTGATTTTACTTTTATTAGTTAAATTATCTTTAGACATTTTATAAGTTGCTTTAATATTTTAGGTACATGTATTATTTATTTATTAACTTGTATGAATAATTGCATTTATTTTTTGTGCTTTTTAAGCAATATCAATCATCTAATTAAGGATTATATTCTATCTCTGCTGTCTGTACCAGGTGCTTCATCCTGTGTGTCACGTTCGCAATCTCATGTTATGGACAGCAGTTTACCTACCCAGCTCTTCACCCACAACCCCTTCAGATGACTCCTGTGCCCCTTACCCTGCACCTGGTGCCAACCCTGAGGACCAGCCCCTCGGCAGGTAATTGGTTAATGAAAAATAGCTGTCTTTGTGTGTTTTAATCTAAAATAATTCACTTTAAGTCTGGAATACACTACATGGTTTTGTCCTCTTTTGCAAAGAGTTGCTCAGAACAACCTGAAAGTCTGGTAGTGTATACATTTTAATAGCTGTATAGTATATTTCAGCCTTTACAGAAGTAAAGTGAAATTTATATTGAGATTCATATTGATGTTATTTAGTTATGTAGTAATTAGAAATTAAGTCCTGAGCTTGGTTTCATCTTGTATTGTACCCACAGGCGTCCTAAAACACGCTCGTTCGATAACCTGCCCAGCGCTTGTGAAGTCGGAAACCCGTTGACCTCCAATCGACGTTCCAGCGACCCCAGTTTAAATGAGAAATGGCAGGACCATCGCAGGTCTCTGGAGCTCAACATCGGGACAGGAGCTGATGGTGCTGCATCTCCAGACTCAGATGAGAGGGTCAACGGACAAACAGTGGTGAGGCTTATGGGAACATTGCCTAATGGAGGCACAGAGAATGGGGAGGGGCTCGGGGATGTCAGGTTGCCAATGATGGAAGGCGTCGACGAAGCAGAGCTGACAGTTGGTGTGGCTGTGGGCCAAATGGAGAACATCCTCCAGGAAGCTACAAAAGATGAATCGCCACCAGATAGCCACAGAGACACGAAGGCAGACCTCACTAACACTCCCTCCACTCTGAACGGACAGAGTGATGATGTTGCACCTTCAGAAGAAGCTAGTGTTGAGGCACAGCTAACTGATAATGCTCAGGAGAGCGAAGCTAACAGCCCCGGAGATGCTAATGTCAATGGAAATTTTTCAGAAGACGGTAGTTCTGAAGCTTCTTCTGCTCTCAGCCAGGGAAGCCAAGACTTAGAAGTATTGGAGAAATGCACGATACAACAACACTCACCTTCTCGTAACGCAAATAATTTCCCTCCCAATGGCCTTAGGACTGTGAGTAACGGCCATGGGCGAGAAACCATTGAGCTGGAGAAACGTCTTTCTCTTTTGGAGAGCTCCACAGAGACGCTTACGGAGGACTTGGGGGTTCGGCCTGAGAGCCTGGGTCCTTTAACTATTCCACCTCCTCTTAAAACCCTCGCTGAATCATCGTGCCTCAAACAGGGTCTCCGAGCCTCAACCGACCCCAGGACTTTAAACAACATCCTCAAACGGCCGTCTCTCAGTGCCTTTCCTCCCTCCACTGACCTCGTCCACCCGGTGTGCAACGGAGACTCTTCCGACCCCGAGCCCTCCATGCCTCAATGGGCGGCGCGCACAAACGGGGAACGGGCCACGCTCAGCCGGCAGGTGTCGCTTGCCAGCTGTGGCTCACTGAACCTCCACGCACGGGGCGCCTGCTCCCACCATCGCTGCCTGCACTTGGGGTTTCTGGGCCGGCCGAGCTTCAGCCCCCCGGAGGCCCCTTCGGCCCGGAGCCATCTGGACGATGACGGCTTGACCCTGCACACAGACGCTGTGCAGCAGCGCCTGCGGCAGATCGAGGCCGGTCACCAGCTGGAGGTGGAAGCTCTGAAGAGGCAGGTACAGGAGCTCTGGAGCCGTCTGGAGAGCCACCAGGCCGCCGGGATGCTGCGACTCAACGGAGACATGAGTGATGAAGTGGTGAGCAGTACACACTTGCTGTTGCTTTGTCTCCTATGTACACATATATCCATATATATATCACGCAGCTCTACATTATATACGTGTACCTACATGCAGATGTTTTAGGAATGTTTGATGCTTTATCTTAAGAGATCTTTTTTTGTCAGACCTCAATCACAGACTCTGATTTCAACCTGGAGCCCAATTGTCTGTCCCGCTGCAGCACTGAACTCTTCTCTGAGGCCAGCTGGGAGCAGGTGGACAAGCAGGACACTGAGGTACATGCTAATATTATGACAGAATGTAATTTTTAATTGAAAGTTTAAAAGCACTGTCACTTTTGATCTATTTAACACATTCTTACTGAGTAGTTTTCATTTCTTTTTTCTTTTAAAAAAACAAATCTAGCACAGTTTATGTGATTGTTTGGGAATTGTAGCGAGATACTCTGATTTTAGAGATAACATGACATTAAATTTGACCGTGTTTACTCCTTATAAATCTCTGCTGCTCTTATTGGGAGTGATTCCTAAGTGCATGCTAATCTAAAGAAATAGAGGTTTACATAGCGATATAGTTTTAACATTTTATCAAATTGTAATTGCTTCACTCAATATCATCGCAATGCTTTAAAGACTGTATAAAGTGATTTTTGGGAATTGTGTGTAAACGCATTATAAATGTTAGTAATGCATTGCTGAAACATGTTACAAAACTAAATAATGCTTAATGGTGGAGTTGTACAGTTAAACAGTTATTCACCATTTTCATGACCAGGGTTAATTGGGTTAAGTGGTTGCTATAATTTACAAAATTACTGAGCTTGGTCTCATTATTTAAATCAAGCTGCTTGAGGAAGACAGTTTTGCTGTGAGTGGACGTGGTTTCAGTGCTGTGAGTGAGCGGCTTGTTTTTCAGGATTTTGTTACCTTATTTTATTTACTTTGTGTAGTTCAAATTTGGCTGGGTGTTTAATAGCACATTTTTCTGTGGTGTGAACACACTTTTAATATTGACCTTACACAGACTTTAAGTTCAGTGCTTTATGAATGTCATCTTATCTTGTCTTTCTGATGTATTTTATTGTTTCATCTAGAGCCTGTCTTTATTGTTGCAGGTGACCCGGTGGTACCCTGATCATCTGGCCGCTCAGTGCTACGGCTGTGAGAGAGGATTCTGGCTGGCCACTAGAAAACACCACTGCAGGTACGGCAGCATCACCGAACACCTTCACAGTCTTCTCTGTCTCTTTAGTTTTTTCTCAATGTACCTTTTTTCAGGTCAGATGCATTAGTGTTGACTCATTTTTTGACATCTCTGGAAAACCTCCCTTTTTTCCTCTCTAAAATTCTTCTGCCTCCGGTCAGTCAGTAAACACAAACATTTGGAGAAGAGTTTAATGGTTGGCTCTTTACTCGTTACAGCAGCAGTTGTAAACACAGCAGGTTAAACTGTGAGGACTAGTGCACACTGCCCAGTGAGTAAACAGCTAGAGTCAACATGTAGGACTCACACACACCACTGATGTGGAGATGAAAGTTGTGCACAGTTTCAGTGTTTAGCAGCAGTGAGTTAATGTCTACATAGACAGCATCCTGGCTGAGATGGAAGCTCTCAAGTGACTGCTTTGGAACGCTCACCTAGTCAGCAACTTCATCAACACCACACAAATACTGAAGTGCAATACTGCTAACATAAACATAAATGCACACAAGTAATTAAAACTCAACTGCCGTAGATGCAACTATTTGTATGCATTATTTTCAGTAGAGAATATGAACTATTATTTGCGGCCTTTTTATTATTTTCTGAGCTTCCTCAGAATTTGGCCTCTCATGCTGTCTAGTTAGAAATCTCACTAGGTTTTAAAGTTGATTTTTCCTCCTGTACCACAGAGGCAAGGAGCGTTTGGAAGAGGTTTGGTGAGAATTGCCCTCTCTGTGTCATTCTCAGGCTCTTGTGCGTCCTGTTAACCCTGCATCGCTTCAGAGTGACCTAACCCTCCTCTCTTCTCCTCCATCACTTCACTGGATTTCTCTGTTATCGTTTAGAGCAGGAATGTTTTTTCAAACAGCCGATCATTTCTGTAGGGTCATGTGACACTGGCGAACTGACGCTAAAAATTCAGCTTTAATCACAAGAATAAATTACATTTTAAAATATATAATATAATAGATACAATACTTAATTGAAATAATATTTCATAGTGCATTTTCAGTCAAATAAATGCAGCCTTGGTGAGCATAAAAACTTACCAACCCCAAACTTTCAAAATCGGGACTTTATTAGGACATAAGGGACAAATGCTGTCAAATATGAACACACAAAGTCTCATAATTCAGCTTTTCATAACCCTTTTCCACATTCTTTCTGAACTTTTAGACCTTTAAGACTATTTTGTAATATGTGAAAGACTTGTGTTCTGATGGGTTAATCTCCTCACATGTGAAATGAGTTCAGACTGAGCAGGTGTGGTATGTAAACGAGGGTCATATGTTCATGTTTCTGATCTGTGAATACACACAGTATATCTGTGAGCTTCATCAAAGACAGAAATGGAGTTTTCAGTAAAATGGAGGTTCGTGTTTGATTTCTGTAGAGGGGGGTCTCTTTCTGTCTGCATGTGTGTGTAGTGTGTGACAGTAATGTATGAAGGGCTGCATGTTTGTGTGTGTGTGTCCTGTATAACACACAGCGCACCTCCTCTCACTCGTTTGTGATTACAGTAAATGTGCATGGGCTGTGTTTTGTCCAGACCTAAAGAAGCCCATACATAACACTTTAACACTGTTCCTGTTCAGAACATGAAGAACTTGAGCTCTTTTAATATGTTTTGTACAATGTGTGTAAATTAGAGTTGTTGACAGAATAAAATAATAGCAATCAATTTTATTTGAGTATCTTTCTTAGTAATGTCACATGTTAAAGTGCCCCTATTATGCTTTTTGAAAGGTGGCTCTTAAAACAGGTTCACATGTATGCAAGGTCAAAAATAGATTTAATTTTACTCTATTTCTAAATGATTCGTAAACGACTCGTGTGAAGCAGTTCGAAGAATCAGTCTGTCTAAACCCCTCCCCCTCACTGCAGTGATTGGTCAGATGGAGCAGTCTTTTATGATTGGTCTACCGCTGCAGCGCTCCACAGAGCTTGTACCAAAACTATGCTTTCTGACATCACTAGAGGTGCTTTCAGAGAGAATACGTCAACTACTGTAGTTAGCAAGGACTACCGTGGAAAGTGCTCGCGATTTGCTTTTGTAAGTGAATCGGACACACCTCTACGTTGAACTTCAGCATTGTATAATGCATAACAATGCGTTAAACATCGTTTATCATTACTTATGAGACAGAGTCAAGCTGCATCAATCACAGTATTAGACTGCATTTGGCCCACAGCTGAACGACAGAACTACAGAAACGTAAGTTATCCAGTTATCAGGACATCTGCAGGGTTGTTACACAACATAACGTACAAATACGTATTTTGAACGATCGCTAGAAAATACAATCATCAATTATTATTCTTACTTGCATGTAGAAGTTCAGAGGAGCAAGCAGGTCCACGTAAACTGCACTGATCCATCTTTTAAGACCAAGCGTTTGGTAAATATTGCGTACTCCAAGATTAGAAAAGCAGTAAAATGAGGCAAACACAACAAGAGACTGTACTGCTGAGCTGTTGTTGACAAAATGAATGTTAATCACTCATTCTTTGTAGATTCATCTTTCAGAAGGGCATATAAAACAAATTAACTCTCACAGGACACAGCGTCTTCTTCACATGATGTAACGTTAATCGATGTGGAGATTGTACTGTTTGGGGGCGGGGCAAGCTGTTCACTACATAGAACGTTGGCGGACATTATACAAAATATGTTACCTAGTGAAGTGGCTCAGTAACAGAGAAAGATTCAAATTGCTGACCCCTCGAATGTGAGTCGTCTCTTGTTTTTGAAAGACAATAGGTTTGATTATCGTGCACTGTCAGCGTCACAACTTTGCAGATACCTATAGAGTAGTACTGCATCCTTTATAGCTCCAAAAAGTATTTAGTTTTATCATACTTACAAAAGAAAAATACAGCTTTACGATTTTCTCCGAAAAAAGCCGAGCTCCTAGAGGCGTGCCGTGTGGGCGGAGCTAAAAAGTTACGAGCACTGGACAACAAAGCACAGACATGATGCCGTTTCACTTACCGTCTGCAGTTCATGAACGGGATCTTTTATATCTGAAACCGCTCCATCTTTCAGTACCAAGCAAGGTGCAGATCCAGCGTCGATCTGGGCCTTGTTTATAAAACGTTTGTCAAACACACCTGATAAACTCGTTGCTACGCCGAAAAAATAGGCATCCACTATTCACGTACAGCTGGGTTCGTTTGCAAAGCTTAACAAGGTCAGCTTTTCTTTACAACCTAAAACACACTACTTTAAACATAGGCCTACCTCCCGGGCGAGTCCCATGAAGCGCGAGCGTGAGAGGGTCTCTGGTCGATACCCGCGGACGCGTGCTTCCGGGAGAAATGCCCAAATAAGGAGTTCCATCCTCGACTACGTTATTAAGAGAAACGATCGGAAAAAAACTCTCCGAAACTTAAAAAAACGTGTGAACTTTTTAATTAATACACACATTTTTATTAAAGAAGTAATTGTCTATCTGGCATTTGATATATATATGGTTGTATACTATTGTATATAGTTTTTATATATAGGTATATAGGTTTTTCCTGATTATAATAATAATACTCTCCTAAACCGGAAGTAAAATAAGATGAAGATACAGTACATTCTTCCTTTTTACATTTTTTCTACGTCACACACTGTAGGACTAATTTACATTTGTCAACTATACTTCCACGTCTTTGCATTTTTTTTTTGTTATACATAATAAATATACACAGCACACACATATGTGACCAAAAGCTTTTATTTTGGACGTGATTAATCGTGATTAATCATTTGTAAGCACAACAAATGAGCAGATATGAATGGATTACACTGTTTACAGCTGTCTTGTGTAAACACATCAAATTTCAAGAGCAAGGACTGTTATTTTAGCTTTAGTGTCTGTGATTGACAGGTAAGCAAGTCTTTTACAGGTAAGTCTTTTATTGTTGTTTGAATGCAAACTGGTGATGGGAATTCTGAAAAATGTAAAGATACTTAACATGATAATTAAAGATTTTGCTGACTTTTATTACTTTAAATGAATAAATATTTTGAAAAATCAAAACGGAAATACTAAGAACTGGTTATTGGTTCCCAGTAAAACCCAACTGTGAAATATTTTATGGCTCTATTCAACGTCTCTGAAATAAAATACATGCACCCCAAAATGAGACTAAATTAAGTGGAGACTTGGACTCAAGGTGCAAAAGCTGAACTTTTTAAAAAGGTATCACCCCAGTGACTGGATTTATCAATGATCTCAGTAATGCCTCAAACTGTGCTCAGATTTGTCTTACATTATTTAAGTAAGTACATTACATAACCTTTACCTTTATAATATTTCTATAATTTACTCACCTTCAGGTAGTCTCAAATCTGAGTTTTTTTATTCTTTTTGTTCAATATAACATACAGGTTTGGAATGACATGAGGGTAAGTAGAAAGTAAGTAAATGATAACAGCATTTCCATTTTTCTGTGAACTAGCCCTTTAAGAAGAACATTGATAATTGTATAATTTACATTCATAATATAGATTTTTTTCACCTGACCATGCTCATTCAAAACAGACACTCAAGCCAAAATGTTGGTGGTGAGAATGATCTATGAAACTGAGAAAATCAATTTCAGCAAACCTGAAACACAAAATCGATTCTGTGCACCCTGGCAGACTTTGGCAATGTTAGAGATGACGGGTTCACAGGTGTGTGTGTGTGTGTGTGTGTGTGTTTTGCCCTTTAATCTGTAAAGCTGAGCCATGTGACACAATCAAAAGCAGCTTGAGATGATATAAAGATGCTAGAATAATATAATATACAGTAATGTGTACCTTATCTGTGAGCATGTCAAGGGTGTAGCTGTGATTTTGGTATTGGTGGGAGTCCACACTAATCCACCCCTAAACCTACCTGTTACAAAAATTTAGCAAAATCATGATTTATGAGGTTTTATGAGCAAATCTGTTCTCTGAGTATCTCGTACAAACTGAGCTGTCCTGTTAGCCAATAGGGGCACAATTTTAGTATACATGGGTTGTATTTCACTGCTATTGTACGAATGACCTTTACGGATGTATTAGTTGGTGGACAGGTTGAATACTGCACATGCTTTTTTTAAAAAGCGATGTCAAAATGAAAAAAGTAATGATTCTTTCATATTTAAAATTATATTTGCGCACCCACATACAGTATCCCACTAGTCTCAGATTGCCCCTCACATAAAAAAGTGAACTGTGTTTGTTTACTTAGTGTTCAGACAGCCTACTCCAGTCTTGGTCCACTTTATTTACATTAACATTTACGCATTTAGAAGATGCAATATACTAAAGTGGAATAATTTGTCCAAAAGGCCATGATTTACTTAACATACCAATGTCAGGACTCTAAAACAACTAGATTGGGGTGCAAACTAGAGAACAGAAGAAACGCAGAGAAAGCCACAGTCTGAATAAGCCACAATGTGGGCCAGAGTCAAAAGCCTGGCCACGTGATACTAAACCTGGTCAGCCCAGTGTTTTTCCATCCCTGTTCAAAGATCCAGCAAGTTGAGCTCCAGAGGAGGAGGGATGGCCTGGGGCGCCGCCCCCAGCAGAGAGAGCCTGTGCTGGGCATCCCGCTCTGAGCCCCGTGAGCTCTGAAGAAGAAAAGCCAGGGAACCATAACAATACCATTTTTGACCCTTTCCCTTCTTTTTTTAATGGCTAGGGTACAAAGGCACGCTTTGGTGTCAAAACTCTATTTATTACTTATTTTTTTTGAACATTTGGGAGCAACAGGGCCTCACAAGAGTGTGCGTTTCAGCCGAGGCTATCCTTGCTGCTTTTTCCAACAGTGGTAGTTTTCATTAGCACTAAACGATGGGCTTCATTACCAGTGCATCCTCACTCAAACTGCCCCACCAAAAGGGCACACGAGCAAATTTCTAAACCTAAATTAACTTCATGATGAAGGTCAAGAGCAGCAGATCTGTACAGAGGCACTTCTAATGATCACGTAGTATTGAAGACATATGTTTTCTTTCAGCACACGTTGGACTTTGGTGGGATGGCCTGGTTTTACATGAACACTTTGGCCTCTCAAGTCCAGTAGATAATGATGTTACTGATGGAACAAATAGATCACTTCCCATAATGATGCCAGATAAAAGACAAACCAAGGTATCCAAAGGAAACTACTAACAAGCACACACTTGTTTGTAGTGGCTGTTCTTTTTCTGGAGCACCATATATTGGTCTAAAAATTGCTTCTTGGTTCCTAGTTTGCATTTGTTAGTTTTCCTAACAAATGACCTTTAGCTGAAGAACTTTTATTATGCTGGGTCAGTGGGGGACAGGTGGATACAAAATGTTTGCAGCTGAAGCTGTTGACAAACTTTTCACATATATTTGTACTTCCAAAGCCATTTTATTTGCTTGATGTTGCTAGATTATAATAATTTAATTTGAATTAAATACATTTTAAAAAAATCGGGAAAACTGACTTTAAATAGAACACATATACAGTGAGGACAATAAGTATTTGATCACCCTGTGATTTTGCAAGTTCTCTTATTTAGAAATCATGGAGGGGTCTACAATTTTCAGCATAGGTGCATTTGCACTGTAAGAGACAGAATCTAAAAAGAAAAATATGTTTTTTTTAAACTATTTATTAGGGAAGTACTGTGTCAAATAGTCTATTAAATTTAATATTTTGTACAGAAGCCTTTGTTAATGATTGCAGAGGTCAAACGGTACACCGACATACAGTATAAATTTAGAGAATATTTACATGTATTTATGTGTCTATATTTTCATATAATTTATGTAATAAATACATATATTTAATGTATAAATATAGCATATTTGTGCTGTCACATAATTAATCACGATTAATTGCATCCAAAATAAGTTATATATATATTAAAATGCATACAGTATTTACATAAATAAATTTAATGTTATTTATATTGTAAAATACATTCAAATAAATTAACTGTATTTCAATATATTTAAATTATGCCCTATTAGGAAATGTTACTATTTTTAAACAGACTGACAGGTAAAGTCTCAAACTAACGGCTAACAAACACACTCGTGGTGCGGTACGGCAGGTGTTGTCTGTGGCCCTGCTCCATAATGTATGTGACATCAGGGAGGCTGGGCAGTCATGTGTGTGAGCGGAGCGCAGGAACGGATCGCTGTCGGACACACATGTCAGGGCCGTCTCAACCTCGCCTCTCCACGGAGCAGCCAAACACGCGCCTGACAAATCTGTACAAGCAGTCATCTGCTCACTCAGCTGCACACACACAAAGCAAAAAACACTGCTTCACAGTGAGAAAAGTCACAGCAATCAATAGCAGACTGCAGATGATATGCCAAGTTCTGTGTTACTCCATGCTTTATTACTTTGATTGAAGATGTTTTGCTTAATATAAAGCAAAACACTAAGCTAGCAAAGATGAAGTCATAGGTTCAATTTACAGGGAAGGAGTCAATTGATGAAAGGTACAGTACCTTAGATTTAGTGTTAAGGTAACTGCACAACGAGTACCAATTACTGGCTAAAAAATAAATATGACCTCACGTTGTGTCAATCATGTTTACAGACTGCCTCCAAAACTTTCGTCTCTGCATCCATAGCAAGCATGTTGATAGAAATGATCATTTTTATTTACTTATTAAGTACAGAAAACTATATTGTTTAAATTGTGACTGATTTGTTAGTGGAAAAAAGAACTAGAGTTTAAAAACTCATTACTAACTATTGCTATATATATATATATTAAGTATAATGACTGAATTATATGAATGGTGGTAAAAATAAGTATATATATTTATATATTACCACCCTTCATTATACTGTCTTGAATTTAGGATCATTTTATTTTGTTAAAATTAATGCATTAAAAAATGTAATGAAAGAATGCTAGACAGACAGATGTAGGTCTGTAGAGGAAGAAGATCTGTCTGTATGTGACAGACAGACAGACAGACAGACAGACAGACAGATAGATAGACAGACAGATAGATAGATAGATAGATAGATAGATAGATAGATAGATAGATAGATAGATAGATA